>JAQIWN010000855.1:0-25797 GCA_034699025.1 Entomobrya cf. arborea Gr-Col-00668
ATTTTAAAATGAAACCAAAGGTGGACTTCTTTTTTTCCAAAATTCTCTCATATTCAATCAGCAGCCAATTTCCAGATAGTTTTTTCTAAGTATCTTAATATGCTAATGTGGTCGTAGAAAATATGTTACACACCTAAATCTTAAGAATAGTGCTTTTGCTGGAAAGTTTTCATTGGTTTTCTTAATATGAGGTTAGATCGTGTAGCTTCGTTTTTGGACTGAAAATACATACAAATTACACTTATCCCCTAATATTTGGGTCTTCATTGTTTTTCGAAAATTCAGTGCAAAAAAATGCAAATGCGTTGAAATATGAAGCATTTCCTGTGCAAAAACCAGTTTCTTATCCTTCATTTACACCGCTGGAAACGATGATAATTGGTAAATATTATGAATAAAAATATATACTACCTTACCTGACATGGTTTTCTTCGGATGATGTAATCGCAAGGCAATTGCAGCAAGCTGAGCATTTGAACCATATACCTGTTCAGTATTTTTGTATGTAAGTAGCGGCAAGATTATCTGGTTCGTATGATGCAAATGTATTGAGGAATATAAACATGCTTTAGTGTTATTTTTCCGATTCCAAGTTTTTAGATAGAATAACCAGGAAACGAAGAACCTAGTGAATTGGCTGAAGCCATGAAAAATCAAAAAATAAAGACTTTGTTAAGCTGATTACAAATAAAATTACCCAATTCTCACAAGAGGCCCTTTTAAATTATGAAGAAAGATTTATTGTATCGGTATTGTAACAGATGTTCTTGAGATGCATTATTTTACATTGAAAAAAGTTACCTTTTTCTTCCCCATAATTTCAAGAGTGAATTTGGATTGACAATTGGAATTATGGTAATTTTATTTGTAATCAGCGTACCTAAATTTACATTTTTCACTATTTTTCATTTCTCTTGAAAACTTACTAGGGTAGTCATTTCTTAGTTAGTTTACCAAAAAATATTTTCAGTTGAAATATCTTTATTAATTACGAACGCTTTTCCGCATGTATGAAATCGAAGTAAAAATACAAACAAACAAATCACTTTGTTAGGAGAATAAATACTTCAAAATAAATAGTTTTCAAGATAAATTTTTAACACACTGATAGTGTTGACTATTTAATTTATTAAAGGCAAGATTTAGTTATCATATTTGTTTATATAACGACATAACGAGCATTTTACATTTTATTGATTAATTTAATCACGTACTTTATTCTAAACTGGCGTACCAAACAATAAACTACTGGACAAAATTAATTACAGTAAAAATTTATCATGACAAATTATATTTTAGTACTTTTATACTTATCCTAAATACATTTTTCTTTTAAAAAATTATAAATAATTATAACATCTAATCTTAACATAACAATATTTGTTGCATAATGAAAATTCGTTTTTGAGCCCTTTTTGTTGTCTACCACTTAAAGTGAAAAAATTGAATACAATCACAACATTTTGTATTTACGCGTTAGCACCTTAGTTGGGCTTTTGTTCATGAGCTTACGATTTGTTGGTTAGTTAAACTTAACTTAACTAATATTGTCTGCTGAATATATTTTAATATTTAGGTCAGTAAAAGTACATATTTATAGAATACATTACGTCTGAATATGCAAGCATAAACTTTAATAAAAGTCATTTACTATCCTTATTTTTTTAGAAATACACCTTTTTCAAATCTACGAACACTATATTTTTTATTTAACACAGTAAATTACTCTAATAAAACCAACAATTCTATCAACAATCCAAAAATTACGACATGGTAAATTACGTAAATTGGAATTTCGCATCGGGTCTCGGTAGATAAACAGTTCGATTTGAGTGATTATAAGAGTTTGTTTTGGTAATAATGAGTTAACTTGGTTTTTTATAATTTGGAAAATTTCGTCAATTTTAAAACATTAGTTGTCATTAGAGTTAATTATAATATCGTTTTATCCATTGGTAATAATTAATTATAAGTACATCCGTAACATCAGCTCAAGACGACACATCATGGATCAGCTTGTGAACTAAGGAAATAAATTTATCTGACCGGATCCCACACAGCATCATATCATCCTCATGGATTCAACTTTTGAAGTTCTACTTCCCAGCTGTTTGCTGTTTGGACGTCTTCATTGAAAACTCTTGGAAAATCTTGCGACCTTAAATACATACGATCTTTAAGCAAAGTTAATTTAAATTTGAATAACTATGATAACCGATTTATTTTATTTGAAACGATTTTGGTAGATAGATAATTTTTTAACAAAGATGCAATGCATCGTATTAGGGACATACACATTGAAAAAACATATATATGTGTATTTTGGTTTTCTACTATACTTTATAATATTAGACATATATCTTTTTACACTACACACGTTAAATGAATCTTACCCATGTTATATTGTACGAGTGAGTTTAGGTACAAATTCAATACACACAAGATGCAAGATGACAGCAGTTTTGTTTTACATGATACCACCCTTAGCAATTGCATACAAACACATTTGCGTTAGCATTAGCGTTGTTTTTGCTGCTCAGCTTTCAAAAAGTCGTTTGCTAAATGTTGAATAACTTATACGCTATGAGTGTATTACATTTTATTTTTACTGCTAAACTTGTGTATTAGATTTGATTTGGTTAAAAAGAAGAAAGAAAAAATATACGGATAGAATTTTTTTTTGACTTTGTGTATTTACATTTACAACTTAATGATAATGTATACCCTTCAACACAGACTACTTTTTTTGGTCATCTATATTAGATATCTTTTCTGTGTAACTTTGTTTGCCATTAGTTGCTTTAAACAATAATGCGACATTCTGTCCTATGTAATTTTAGTAGTAGAACGTACTAACAGTAGAATATGAAATTTAACATTGTTTTGTTTGGTATCTTGTTTTGCCATGCAATTTAGTTTACGATTTGGTTTTTTTATATACGCTTTCATTTTCCATGAAATTAGTTTCAGGTCTTACTTTTTTATAATTAAGTAATTATTTACTAACGCAAATAATTAAAATTCATTTATACATATTTATATTCCTGAACCCGGGTATTAACAACCCGCTGAGCACACAATGGAGCAACTGAATATCATTGCAGATTATTATTTTAATTCTCCAGGATTTTATTAGCTTTCTGGAGGAAATGGTAATGATTATCAAGTTGACAATAATACTCGTCGAACATTAGGAAAACTACACAACACTTGCGAAATATATCATGTCTCAAGAAACTTATCTTATCTCATACTAATTCAGATGAGAATAAATCATCTTATGCTACACCTAAACTCTGGTCCAGAATGCCTCGGGATTGATACGGGGAACCATAAACCCATATCTCTCCCTCCTTACAATTGTAGCCAAGAAGAGAGGAGACTCATACATGCTCAAGTCCAATATATGCTTAAACAGGGCAAAGTCAGGGAATCTAACACGGAATGGTCAGCTCCTGTGTTATTACTTCGCTTTGTGTAGACTTTAGGAAACTAAACGAAATAATTAAAAGCGATTCTTTTCCAATGCCACGCATTGATCATATCTTTGGATCTCTACACGGTGGAAGATGGTTTCATGTGGACATTAACATGTGCCCTGCACTCATAAATAGGGTAGTCCGTTATACCAAATTTTGACAGTATTGTGTAATGGAAACAAATGTAAATGTATATTCAACTTGCATAAGTAAATACGATAAAAAGCCCCACCAGTTTAGGGTGATCCTAAATTATTATAAATATTTACTTTGTTTTATGTAAAACCATGTAAATCAATTTAATGTTCGCAGAGCAAATACGCAGCGCGGTGTTGTTGAATTAAATTGAATTGACATTTTTTATGCACCGGAGTTGAGGTTCTACAATACAATATTTTTGCTGAGCAACTAAAGCAATGAAAAAATAATTATATTTTTATTTTATGGCTGGAATGTTTTGTTTGACATGAAATAGTTGAGTAGAAGATAAAAGAAATCGAGTTACCATAAAACTTGCTAGAACTACTCGAACACACTTGTTCACCGGAAATTATGTTGTCAGAAAAATTAATTCAAAAAACTTTTGCACTACATTTCCAGGAAAACTCAAAATATTAAGATAAAAATCAATGAGTTTTTTTAAATTTTTTAAGGTTGTTTATCCAGTATTTTTCAAAACTTTGTTCCCGTGATTTAAAACTTCTAGCCTCGAGTTTGAATGATATATTTTTGATAGGTATTTTTTTACAAAATTTAAAGATTTGTTTACATTTGTTTTTTAACCATAATAGAAGTTGCGTCATAATACTATTGGTACAGTCAAAATTATGAAATCGGCTGAAAAAAAAATTTAAAAAACGCCAGTAATCCAAGTAACTTTCTAACTTACTTTAACAATTGAATGATACAATTGAAAGCTTGTTTTCACAATTTCTCAAACAAATACAAAACAATATAGTTAATTTGGTACCCAAGCTTATTACCAATGTGACCAATTTGTTTTAATTATTTTTTCGCGGCTTATTTTTTTTAAAGAAGTAATTTAAAATTTAGGTAATTTTCTAACCTTTGTCGTATTTACGATCAATTTATGGGAAATAAATCATTGTGTATATATGTATAGTATAATCTTATGATTTTATATGATAGAAAACGTTTACTTCAAAGTTAAAAATTTATCGATTTTTTTTAATAGTTACCCAGAAAACATACAGGCAAAGCTTTTCATTGAATTGTATTCACGCTTGCCATGAGAAACGAGTATAAGTATCGATTTTTTTTATGTTCGACTTCGCATACATTTAGGACATGACTGTGCTTGTTACTTGTATGTATTTTAGCTCAATCTGTCTACTTTTATAATTATGAAAATCAGTGATGCATTCATTGAGCTAAAAGTTATCACATTTCTTTGCTGTTCGTCAACAAGTTTTCTATAGATAAGAGGTTAAAACTCTATAGAAAAATGCACCTAAACGGAAGTTAAGTAGTTTCATGAGAACTTTTTGTCATGTTGGCTGATTATTCTCGTTCATACTTTAAACATATAACATTACAAAATAAAAGCAAACCATGCAAATGTGTATAAGAAATTATTTCAATTCTATAACCAGTTCAAAACAACACTACACTTATCATCATTTAACTAAGCTACGCGTTATCACATATAAAAAATGCCATTTTTACATACGTATTACACAACAGCTTTACCTTCACGCACATTCTTGATCCTGTGAAGTATTTAAATTTTTCATGTATTTTTTAGATTTTTAGCTAAAAAGGCTTTTTTGCTTCGTGTTGACGAAAAGGGGCATTTGTCACAGTAAGAATTCTTTTGAAAAATACAGAATTTAATGAAACTACTCAATTCAACACAAATTCAACTCAAATATTTAAGTTTTTAGAAGACCGTTGTAAAATTAATACTGTGATGAGATGTGATCAACAAAATGAGCTTGACACTTCCCTAGAGACCAAATTAAGAATTAAGGACGGTATAAGACTACACAGTTACTCGACTGGCGACATATTGAGTCACTTGTTTTACAGTTGGAAAGCAAAGAAATCAAATGATGCCAACCTATACGAAGTAATAAATGCACTGGATAAACCTGAGTTGAGTGACCTGACTAATAAACTTAGTAAGTTTTCTAGTGCAAAAAATCAAACGAGGTCTATTGTTTTACAGAAACCAAAAGATATTCCATCAGCTTAAATATAAGAAGTGTACAAATTGGCTATCAGCAATTTTCATCCTATCGAATGTTGAAATTTTTCGACCAGTTGGCAGTTCCTCAAGGATCTGTTTATTAATTCATGTCAGTACCATGTCAAGATCAGTGACCTCCACCTGCACAATGATCTTTCTTGTCTACTTACTTAATTGGCTGATGGCATCGACAGAAACTTAAACTTAAATAAAAAACAATTCAATTAAGCATCTTTTCGATTTTATTACGTTTTGCTATTAGCCACTTAAAACTACTATAAATATTTCATTTATTTTAGATGTTTTTGTACAAATATCACTTGTTTAATAAAATTGACATTTACTTTTCAATTGAATAAACTTTAAATGAAATGGTTATTAAAGAACTTATGGCACAATGAATATTAAAGTTATCATGTTATAATGTCAATCAATCAATAATCAACTGATTAAAAATTTAAATAAGTTATCTAACTGAATACAGTCCAGCAGTTGTATTTCATTTTAGTTATGATAACCAGGGTACCCGCTTTCCAGACTGGTGCTCAGGAATCTCAAAAATGAAGTTTTATATCGTGCCTTTACTTGTTGTCATAGTACCGATTACTATATTGGCAACAAATTGTACTGATGGTGACGTACGTGAAATAAAATAATTTATTCGTTAAAATTATATACCGTTTCTAAGGCATAAAATTGCATATATTTTCAGTTTGAGTGTGAAAATGGCCTTTGCATTCCATCTAACTGGGTTTGCAACGGGCTTAACGACTGCCTAGACTGGAGTGACGAGCCACCTCATAGTGACCCCAATAAATGTCCAGAATGCTCAGATGATGAGTTTCGCTGTCTTAATGGACAATGCATCTCGAATTCCGTGGCTTGCAACGGTGTTAAAAATGACTGCCTTGATGGAAGTGACGAGCCAACAGATCTTGATCTCTGTCCGGCATGTAGAAGTTATGAAGTAATTTACAATAAAACTAAATTTAAATTTTTTTAGGCAATTTAAATTATTTATTTTTAAAATATAGTTTCGATGCTTGACGGGAAATTGCATTTTAAGAGACTATGCTTGCGACGGCTATCCACAATGCATTGATGGGAGTGACGAGCCAATTGATATATTTTTGTGTCCAGACTGTGGATTATTTGAGTATAGATCAAGTTCCGGAAAGTGCCTTTATTTATTTAATTTAAACTCTTTGATGCAAACTCATATTTTAAATGTAGTTCAAATGATTGAATTCATATATCGAAAAATAATAACATGAATAAGCCAAGTATTAGTAAGCCATAAAGTTTTCCAATCCAAACTCCATTCTGTGTTAATAGAATGAGTAATTTTCGGACTCTTTACTGGAACAAATAATAAAACACTAATTTTCCAGGAGTAAATATGTCATACCCCAATTATTTTACACTGTCAGATCATCCTGTAAGCTTGTCACAGAAAAAAATGTCAAGACATGATATCCCGTATCATCTCGGAACAAAGGCAAGACTGTAAAATGTTTTCGGCTTACTTGCTCATATAAAAAATATTTTCTCACATTTAATATTGTATACTTCTAAAAGCAGTATGTCTTGCTCTTGTACAATATATAAATTGGTTTTTAAATAAATATGTTTTTTTTCTGTTTGGCATCTTACATCAAAATATTTCGATGTCAACGAACTTTCGTTTATTTACAACCATATTTCGAAGAAATGTCATGAAAATCATATTTAATGAATACGATGCAGTGTCTGAGCTTTGCGCGAAAGTGATTGTAACAATGTTTTAAAAATGAAACGAGTTGATTTTTATTGAAGAATTATAAATGTATCAACGACAAGTAAAAGCTGAGCTATTACTGTTATCAAATTACAGGAATAGCTGTAGTTTAGCACCTTGAAGTATAAAATAGATTTACTCTTGTTTGTTTCACAGGGATGCTCACCATCATCGTCCCAGATAATCAGCTGAATGAACTCCCAGAGTGTATAATTCTAAAATATGAAAAACTGGCCATCCTTTTTTCATACTTGTGGTTATTATTAACTTAAAATGTAACAAAATATTTTAATGGACTTACCTTATACAATATTGTTTGCAGCCACCTTTATATTTTCATTAACAGCAGCCTTATTATTAGCTGAGTCTGTATCAAAATTAGCCTTCAAGTAACGGTTTAGTGCTTCCCAGTTAACCTGATTTCCTCTAAATGTAAAATCATTTCCCAAATCAACTGTAATTGCACCAAAGCTGACATCCTCCAAGTCAATGTTAGAAAAGGATACCTTGTCACCAATCAAGTTCAACCAGAGAAAGGCAAGCTCCTTAATGCGGAAATTGTCCATTGTGATTTATCCTAAACCGGAGCTGGTAAAATTTCCGGATGGGATGGTTTCTGGACGGAAGGGACGGGCGTCAAGGTAACCTTCAGCGGAATATGTTCCATCACTATATGTGCGAGGGATAGTTAATTCGAAGGCGATTTTGCCTAAAAGGGCGTTGATATTGATGTTGTAAGTAAAAGTAGATAGTCCTTTGGGTACATGTGGCTATGGATGGATGAATGCAACATAGATATAGAAACGAAATTGGTTTAAGAAACAAAAGATCGGAGGATAAGTTAGAAAAAGAAAATAATTCGGATTTTCGTAATTTGGCTGCCCTCCAAAATTTGGGTAAGAGGGTTTACTGAAATGTTAATAGAAAATTGGCTATCTAGTTTAATTGGATCCTTAAGTGCTGTAAATAGTTTTAAATGTTTACATAAGCATACAACCTGGAAAGGTCATCGTAAAATCTATGTGTATCACGTATCATTTTATAAAATCAACTGACATGTTTTTGGAAGAAGCATGCAAAAAGGAACAAAAAGAGCTAAGTGAATGTTTAGAGATATGTTGAAGTAATTTTCAATTTTGGATTTATGTAAAAACTTTCAGTTTTTTATTTTCTTCATTAACTAACATATTGGACAATAGATCAATCAACTTATACTAAATGTAACATAATGTTGTAATTTTTTTGTAAGTTTCATTAAATAACTTTTTCTTATGCATTCGTTTTTTAAACTTAATTTAACTTTATCGAACTCAAAATGCGGTTCAATATACATTCGCACTTTTACATGCAAAAAAGCTATGTTTTACAGCCTTTGAAATTTAGACTTTTAAATATCTGAAACCAACACATTTTTGATAATTAAAGGAATATTAGTAAAACTGGGACATCTGTGCCGACTAACTTATTGCAAAATCTTTCTCCAGACACAACTGTAAAATTTAAATTTGCAAATAGGGCAAAATTATTTCTAGCAAGATATACATTCCTGTACCTTATAATTATACTATAATTATGTTCTCATGATGGTCTACAGATATGAAACGTTGACAAATAAACAGCTTTATATTTTTGAGTTCCTTCCATTTCGTATATGGTATAACCTAAAAATATAGGGTAAGCATAAATTTGCAAATTCCAATACAATTTGATACATGTTTTATGAAGAAAAATTACTAGTTCTATGTAAGTGCATGTGCTTTCTGATTTTGAGTTTCTACGCACTCCTGAAGTCAGTAAAACAGAAATAGTCCATATTTTGGTAACAATTTAATGTTTTAATATGGGCTAACCGTACAGCCATAAAATTTATAAAGTTGTAAATATTTTAAAGGAAAATTTATTTTTAGCTTAAAATGATATATGGTACCTTTTAACCGGTGACTTGCACTTGTAATGGTTTAGTCCAGTCCACATGACTAATCCTCTGAGAACTTAAAACTTCATAAAAATTAGATAAATATATTATACGACTGGACCTCCATATTATCTTTTCCTTTTGAGAAAAACACGACACTCCGTTTGAACAATACTCCATATTCTTTTCGAATCAAATATATTTCTGTGCATAAGAGTAAGTCATTCAGACTTGCTTAAAACATTGATATTACATAATCATTTTGCAAACAAAAACATCTTTAAAAGTTTAGCCAGTTTCGTTCTAAAATCAACAATACTGTACTCGTCTACTTTTACAAGTGAAGTTTGATATTTACCTTTACATTATTACATAATGGTTGGATGAGAACTATTTTTTTATAAAACATAAAGAAAAAAAACCTGCTGTAACAAATATTACTAAAATGTTTAAATGCATTATTGTTTCATATTTTTTACTTATTCTGATACTATACTTTACAATTAACAAAATGCACTGCCAATCTCAAAAATAAATTAACATTAATAAGCTACACAGGCTTTATTCATTTGACTATCTTCTTAAATATACCCATCATTCCAGTCTCTCTTCAAAACCTTTACACTTCCGTTCCTTCAGAATAATAATCGTATTTTCATAATAATGTTATTATATGACTTTATTAAAACATATCAAATTCAAAGTTTAGAGGAAAAGTAAATAAATATATGAGCATCAGTTACGGTTCATGTTTCTTAAATTCTAAAGCTTTGGTTTTTGACATTATTTTGGACTAGTGCGATGATACTTAAAGTTTACATTGTAATAAACTAGTGTATCAACAAATTCATAAAAAAGAAACAAAAATTACGAATCTGCCTATCAGATATACTTATTGAATAGTCTAATAATAAATGACAATTTTAGCTCATACTTATTTTACAAACATTTTATGATTTCCAAAGAAAATTATTTTACTGGCATTTGTATAATTTTTCCATTTTTTATTGCATTTCGAAACAATTTTTGTTACCGAATTTCTCAAAAAAAAAACTAGAAAATACAGTTCAGGAAAATGTTTTTCTTGAACCGGATTATTGTGATATATTTGAGCGAACATGGTTTAATTTTCTTAAAAAAACAAACAATATTTTACAATTTTTGGCAAAAGTGCATTCCGTTGAGAATAAATAAGTTGCATTAGTTTTATACAACGTGTAGCTGAATAAAGCTGGGTGAAAAATATCGTTAGAATTTAAAACAAAATTGGGATGTTGCTTTACAATCAATACGGTTTTTATTCAAATGGTTTTTTAGTTTTTAGCTTTGCTGTATGAAGAAACCATTCCCAATGAAGAGCGCAACCAAGTTGGAGAAAAGTTGCTGTTGAGCGGAAGTAAAGTAGATTCATGAGAAATTTTTATTTCAGCATTTCTCTAAGAAAATTGTTTAAGTTGGCAGAATAGGAATTTGTAAAAATCTTTATAAAATATAAATACACAAAGCCATCACTTTTAAGTGCAGATCAAAACGATGTATTGCATAAAATTCTTACACTGCTTTAACCTCATATTACTTGTAGTAATAAATAAGGGCCAGAGCATAAGCTCATCTAAATTTAATTTTAAACGGTAAAGTTAATGGTGCATGTGGTGCAAGTAAGCACATTTTTTTCAAAAAAGTCACATTAAAAATAAGCATGATCGTTCTATTACTACAAATGTTGGCGTACTAAAATATGCTAAAAAAACATGCAACTACCCATAAGCCAATACATCTTTTGTTATTATAACAACGTATTTGTAAGCACAAAGGTTTATTGGACTTTTAAAGTACATTACATGAATCCGAAAATACAATTTCAGAAAATTTATCTAGACTAATTAGTTAGAATATTATTAAGATTATGACTTAAACAAATAAATGTAGATTCTGCACATAAATTCACGTTATTCAAATTTTTTATAAAATCTTTTCGTTTTCAAGTTTTTGCTTTGACATGCAAAATTTTCCCCGCCAAAAACGCATTTATGTCTTCCAGATTTTTTTTATTCAACACTGTTCCTGTCCATAGATTTTTCACACTGACATTATGCCAAATTTCTAAATAAAATTTAAAGTTACAAAAACTTGATAGCAAACTAAAATGAAGCTGTATTCTTGTTAAGAAAGGATTTTTTTAGAAATTATATCCACAAATGTTTTTTTTTTGATAGCAATACGAAAAAGATCCAAATGAAAATTCGACTAACTGTTTGTGTTTTCAAATGTTACAAAAAACCTTTTGAAGGAACACTTTAAGATTTTTTTTCCAATTTAAAGGAGGAGATTATACAAATGTAATTATCATACAGACCCTCATAGAACCATATTGATTCAACATGATGAATTTTAAAGTAGTAGTTTGAAACCATTTCATCATAATCTCAAACAAATCATAAAGGAATTTGTGGGCAACAACGAACCTTAATGATTTTGAAAGAAAAAAAAAGCTGTTTGAATCCTTTGCTTATTTTGTTGGATATTTTTTTCAAATTTTGCAACACAAATATTCTTGTCCGGATAATATCTAAAATTTAAAAACGACTAAATTGACCATGTTGTGGACAGTAATTTCAAATTTTTCTATCATAAAACAAATGATTTAATGTTAAGTAACACCATTAAAACGAAACGAGATGACTAAAATCGAAAAAACTAAGATACCTTTTTTAATTTTCGGTCAAGTCCTCAATCTATACAGCAAGTGTGTTTTTAGATTTTTCATGACAAAAATGGTGCTACTTATAAAACATAATTTTATTATTTATTGCTTCCTGTAACTGTATTATTTCTAGCAGTTAAATCACTTTAGTTGATATAATGATCCGCCAGTACGTACACAATCAGACACTATGTAATATTGTCATATGGCTTTCCAATATTTTTTACAATGATTATATCAGAATACATTTCTGGCAACAAAACTGGAGAAAATTATATAATTGTAAAGTCAATTAGAAACTCAAAGTTAATATATAGTTTAATAAAAATTATTAGTTCTGTTTCAAAGGGAATGCATTAATCATTCATAAGGTGTAAGAAATAATGTCGCGAAACAAAAATGATGTCTCGTTTAAACAAATAAGACCCCTATATTTTGATCTCATTACAAGAAAACTAATCCAAAAAATGATCAATTTTTTTCTGAAATTATGATACATATTTTACGTGCTCTATTGATAAACTTTGCAACAAGAATATTTTTTGAATGATTTTTCACGCAATTTCTGACAAACATTTACTACAGAGAAATTATATTATATTTAATATAACATAGGAGTTGTCAAACTAGCTTAACCACCGCAATTTTACCTTTCGAGACACGACGTCGCATTGATATTTTTCGCCTAATGTAAACTTCACCAAATTCAAAGTTACTTCACTTGTTACCATTTTATCTTATGCATTAACAACTACATCACTCATTAATTTAAATAAGGTATTCACGGATTCCTTCCTGACATTTAAAAGCAACACGAAACGAATTAAAATAAAATAATTGATATTAAGATATTTAATTACTAGTAATATTAACGATATTAGCATAAAATATACAAACAAAACCCAAACGTTTCATTCTTACAACATAATGTAAGTTTTTATTTTGGTACAATTCATGAAACTAATACATTATAATTCCAATCAATCATTTTTACAACTGAAATAACAGCTAAAAAATAATTAGTGCAAGCCATTCGTTAAATTCTGTGTTTTTTTGTCATGCTTCAGCGAAAAAAAATATTGCTTGGTTGTAATATTTTTAAGACGATATATTAGAACTTAAGCATCATCTCCGATGAATTTACACACCAGTGCAATCCAATGCAGTCCTAACTTGTTACCATAACTATGACTTTTTACCATGACTTTTGTTATCGAAAATTACAGAGCAAGGTTTGGATACTACTTTGGTATTAGTAGCTTTGGATACATGTCAAGAAATTGGCTTTCCTATCGGTTTCTAGGTAAATTAACCTACCCAACGAATTCCGATTGCTTCCTTTTCTCAACTAACGACAAACCGCTTTTGCCGTGAAAAATAGGCACTTTTGTGCTTATTTCAGACATACATTGATAATTGTAAATAATATACATGTACAATATGAAAATGAAAATATATCTAGAAAAATCAAGCAATCCATCGGCGGATCTACCTAGTGTCCGGCCCTGGGTGCTTTCTTAACTTTCATCCGATGCTTCTTTAGTTTAAAACACGCTTTTACTTAGAAACTATTCTTTTTCTCTGTATAAAAGACCTGTTTCAGTCAAATATCACTCAGATTTATTTCAGAAACAAACCAAAACGTAACATATCTTTTATTATTCTGTTAAAAGTAAAACTGTTTTATATTAAGGTGAAGTCCGTTATAATGAGCATGCGAATATCTTGGTATATCAATTCCACTCTTTTAGCTGAATTGGTATTTTATTGCGTAAAGAGACGTCGAACTAGGTCCGCGTCTCAAGGCTATTGTTAAATGCGCCTCAGGACCAAAATGTCCTTATTTGCACAGAAAACTTGCATAGTAATTTGGTCCTATAAAAACCCCGTATGTATTGTAATGTCCATACATGCCGGACAAAAATCCTTTGTAAAAATTACTCGTTAAGATACATTTCCTTATTTACCTAATTTTCCAGAATATTCTTACATTGTTGAAAGGGGACTATTTTCATATAGAAAGTCTCCCTATCTCACTGATTCTTCAGTGATGAGCCAGCACCGCCACCACAACCTCCAGTACATCAGCAGACAAATAAACTACCTATTTTCTTTACAACAAAACTCTCTTCTATTCCTCATCATTTTATTTATAGTAGCTCAACTTGCTATTACTTCATTGGTATTTAGTGAAATATTTAGTAACGCCAGCCAGCCTTATTTGCCAGCGAAAATATTGGTTCATTTTCTTAACTGTTCCAATCAGTGACAATACTGTTAAACCTAGAAAAGTCAAGGTATTTTTGATAAAAGTGTCAGCGCATGGGCTAAGAACGATTTCTTTCATGACACCTTCTTAAAGTATGCTTTGTTGTGTTTTTATTATTGTGTAATTTTTAAAATGTAATTTTTGTGGTTTATATATTAATTTTAAATATTATCGTGTTCAAGAATTAGTTTTTGTAATTAAAACTTTGCGAATTTAAAATTCGTAATTGTTTTGGATTTAACTTGCTAGAATATATTTTATCAGATGAACCCAATGCTTTGGAAAAAACCACAAAAAATCCTATGCATTAACCAAAATTCTAACTCATATTTAAAAAAGGTAGCCCGCCGTAGATATCCTTTCCTCTCTTGTTTACTTCTTATGGTTTTAAAATACTCAAAGAAACTCGATTAATATTGTGTTTTAATTATAATCATATATTGAAGTTGTAAAAAAGGGTAATATTTATGGTTTATTAGTTTATCGAGTTGTTGTATATTTTTATTTTCCTAACAAACTTACTTCAGAGATATTTAGATATTCATTGAGTTCTAGCGGTTTTGGTGCTTTTCCTAATAGTTTCTTCATAATCACGAATATATTAAAACGTTTTCTGACTACGACAGAATAAAATCAATACGCTACCAGAACTTGTAATACAATGTTGTAAATTATTTCCTGGCTCAAAGTGCAACGCATCATCATTGTAATATGTTTATACGATTCCAGTATTTAGTCAATATGCTATTCTATTCGTAATAAAATAAGTTTACGCTACACCTACATCTATGTTTTAAAGAAAAACTTAACTACTTGATATTCATTTGAAATTCTTTAAAAATTGACACAGTCCAGTATTCCGTGAAGTCATCAAACATTGAGTTGCTCCTGATTTCCATCAAACTGCTCGGAAAAGTTTTTCTTCCATTGTCCTTCCTGTAAAAATAACCATTTTTTATAGAAATGCTACCACGCTAAAAACCTGCTATATTATTTTATTCAGACTTACGTTGAAAAAGCAGGACCATTTCTGATGTCCATCGTGATGATTAATCTCAATTCTTTATCAAATATTTTAAGTCTGTTTTGATTCATAGGTCCACAGGTAATTTCCTGGAACAAAAACAAATACAACAAATAAAAAACAGTAAGCATGTATAAGCAATCCCGAATTATTAATTTTGAATTTTTTTACAAATTAATTTACCTTGTCAGGATTATTAAACTTCAGATAAAAATCCAATACAAATATAATGCATATCTATTTGTCTGGTTATTCGAGTTTATAATTTAACAACGAAAAATATTTTTTTTAAATATTCAACACACGATCTTAGGTAATAGTCAGCAATAACACTACTACACAAATCACTGATGCACTTCCGCTGTTCACAACAATAGTATATTTTTAGAACTTCATCAGTACACAGTCAAATCAGTACTAAAACCCAACCGCAGTGTGAAATGACATTCTTCTGGTCAATGCACTGCACTCATTGTTGCTGTTTCTTTTATTTTATTTTCCCACGGATCTTGTCAGTAAAATTTATACTTATTTGCGTTTTATGAAATGATGTATGCAGCAACGTTCTAAGCATTTATTAACCATTAAATGTGAAACAGGAATACTTTTATTACAATAATGTAGTAACCCTGCAAAATACAGGTAAAGCTTTTCATTGAATTTACCCTTGTCATGAGAAACGAGCAAATCTTTTGTTCGTTTTTATGTTCAACTCTGCGTACATTGGGACATGATTGCGCTATGTTGCTTATATTTATACAAAGTAAACAATCAACCAAAAAAGAAGACGACACAACCGGGTTGCTCTTCAAGTTTTATTTAGAGTTTAGGTTGAAAGGTTGTAATTTTATTAAACGTGTGCAAAATACACCGAAACGGAAGTAGATTAGTTTTATGAGAAATTTTCGTCATGTTTACTGAGAACGGTTATTTATGCTTACTATAAACATAGAACATTAAAACTTGTAAGCGAACCGTGTAAGTTCATATAATGAAATATTTAAAATCTATCAACATTTCTGGTCCTAGGGAATGCAGTAAGCATTTACCATACTTGCTTACATGCTTATGTAAAAAAAAGTTTTCAACATTGTTATCCTGTATTTAACTAAAAATTGTACAGTTGGAAAGCGAAAAAATCTAGTTAAATCGTATTCGAAAAATTGATAAGTGCACTGGACAAAAACAAGTTGACTGACCTAGTTAGTAAAATCAAAAATAGGCGATGGTTTGCGATTTTTGAAATTTTGAAAAACACCGAAATTTTGGCGCGAAAACTAATTTATTCAAAAATGGTGTACATTGGCTAACATATGAGTGCAGAAATGAATTCTACGCCTTAATTAACATATAATTTGAGTTTTTGAACATGAAATTTTAAAACTGTTTACGGATTTTATGAATTTTAAAATAATGTTAGAACACAAAGTCCTCTCTAAATTAAAAACGGTTACGATTTTTGTCGATCTGAGTTCAGATTTGGAATCTACACAAAAAACTACTTTAGGCAATGTGCTTAGAATTTTAAATTTTGAAAACTGAGAGAGCATTGTACAAACTTCAACATATCCGATTTCAAAAATTTGAAAAATACTTGTTACTTTAGCTTATTCTTGCGGAACTTGCATTCATTGTTAATAATAACCCTTAACGAATGAAACTCTGTGTCGTTAGAGCTAAAAGAGATTTTGAAAATGCCAAATTTAAAATTTTTTGATAATTTAATATGCCTTAATAAACATTTTGCTCATAGCTAATATTTTTACTAAAAATGTATGACTTTTTATATAGCTTTGTATAAAACTAGGTATAAATAAATGTACTTCTTAGAAGAAAATACACTAATGGGTATTGCCCGAATACGTTAGTTAAACAGGTATTAAAAGCTGACTAATTTCATTTTAATACTTTTGCTGAGCAGATAAGCTAATGAGAAAAAACTCATTATATTGACACAATTATATTTTATGCTCAGCTTACCGCTTTA
The DNA here is from genome assembly GCA_034699025.1 of Entomobrya cf. arborea Gr-Col-00668. Classification (NCBI taxonomy): domain Eukaryota; kingdom Metazoa; phylum Arthropoda; class Collembola; order Entomobryomorpha; family Entomobryidae; genus Entomobrya; species Entomobrya cf. arborea Gr-Col-00668. The sequence continues at coordinate 17,365 of JAQIWN010000855.1, forward strand.
CTACAAACAGTTGGAAGCGATTTAAAACAAGTAACTTTAAAAATAGCGTATAGCATTCGAACCTGTCATTATCCTGGAAACTTTGTAAATTTCAGAAACAGTTATTTATTAATTTATCATACGACATTTCTTAAAAGAGTGAAAACTTTGAGACCAAAATGTGAATTTTATAATTCATAGTTTTTTTCAGTGGTTTCTGGAAGCGTTAAAGCATATATTTTTAGTGGTCCCGTGTTGGAGTAATTTTTTCCCGTGTTTTTACTTATCAATTTTGGTAAGCATTAATATTTAAAAATGCTTAATACAAAAACAAAATTTATCATTGAAATCCAATCGAGTGATAATACAAACATGAAAGGAACGCCCGTTTAATAGCTTTTGTAATACAGTCGTCCTAATTTAAAATTAGTATAGAAACTATAATATATACTTTGTTTTAAATAACTTGTCTTTAATTTTGCTGGTGCTACTAAAGACTCAAAACGATTGAAAAATTGCAAGCGACACGTTTGCAAGTTAGCAAAAGTTAGCAAATTTCAAATGGTAAAAATTGGTATTATTAATTCTAAAAAACGACTAACGTAAGGCAATCACATTTTTTTTGTGCAGAACTAAGTAAATACAGATAATAAGTGCTACGAAAACTAAACAAATGCAAAACAATAGGATAAAATCTTTTAAATATATATTAAATCTATTATATGTGATTTTAATTTTGTTTAAGTGGAAAAACTGAGAACTTTTGACTTGGAGTTACATTTTATAAATTACGTAGTCAATATCGTCGCCAAGTAATCCGTTGCAAGCAGCTCTTGTGTCAAGATAGGTGAAAGTAGATGAATAATCTTGTAATTTTTAATTTTGTTTCAAGTTTTGATAATTCAACCTAAATTCTTGGATTTTTAAATACTTGCAGTAATAAGCTATATACATATATCAATATAAAACACACTTGGATTAAAGACACTAAACTATTAAAAAGCTTATAGTAAGACATAAAAGGACTCCTTACCTGGTTCAAAAGTTAGTTTTCATTCTATTTTGAAGTTATTTTTTACTTTAATACAACATATGTACGTATCAGGACTTGTTTCAGAACTAAATTGAAATCTTATGCTACATTTGGGAAGTTTTGGCAGTTCAACAATTGGATTCAATTAAAAAGCAGATGAATTAAAAAAGTCAGAAAATAGTTTAAGGTAATTCGAAATCCTGGTGCAAGCTTTAAATTTTTTTCTCACTTATATGCAGTTAGATCGCTTTGATTCATTTCTTAATAGGCCTGTTATTAATGAACGGAAAATGTGCCAATTTAGTACTTTACTTTTTATTCTGATTACTGCTCGAATGCTGCTTCTCGCTGCAACCGATATGACAGAATATAGCACAACTAATATTTTAATCAATGTAACATCACTGGAAAACTTGAATCCCAAAACGTTTTCCCAGGCCCTCTATCAATTATCAGACTATAAGTTTAATATCATTAATGAAGGATTCATAGAAGTACTTTCCCAACATTATAGAGCAAACTTTGTGAGCAATAACAGCTTTGTTTTAAAAAATCTAAACTGGTTTTTTGAAAACTTTAGAGATGACAAATGCCTTATCGTAACAAACATATTCCAAGGCGCAGACTTTGGTTTCGTGGCCTATACCCCAATTCTGCTTCGAGAATTCGGTTTAGCCTTACTTACACATTCTTCAGGTTATGAGCCCGACATCGATCTCGTTTGGGCACCACTAAACTCTAATTACTATATAAATGAAACTTTAGAAAATCCAAAAGTACATTTGGGACAAATTCTTTATCCATGTCCCAAGTCCGAACTCTTCAGCCCAACATTTGTTGAGTATCCTAACTTTAATAGTGGTTTTTGTGTTAGCTTAAACAAAACTAGGTTTGTTTTGAAATCAAAACCTTGGCAATGCCAAATCCAAGTCGACTTGCTTATGCAAAGTCATGCGTTGCTATCAGAAAAGCTAACGAATATATTTGAGGTGACTGATTCACAACTTTCTTTTCCTCCGAGCACTATACCGCATATAAACGTTTTTGTGAGCTCCATTGAAACCCAAGTGGAAAAATTTATGAACATACTAAATTGGCTTAAACGAGATTCAAAAATATATAAAAGAAGTTCTTTTTATGATTCCGTCACGGACGTCCTTCTGACAGTTTATGTGGCATGTAGCCATAAAAGTTTGCAAGGATCGCATTGTATAATCGAAAAGGCTCGAGCTATAACACCTTGTATAAATTGTTTGAATTTTTGGCAAGCAGTGACAATTGACTTGCAAACACTTACCTTGCGCTCAGTTGCAAAAGTTTACAACGAATTTCCAATTACATGGACGTCTACAAATGAGAATGTTATGGGTGTCAAAATTTATGGTTACTTAAAATCATTAATTCTAAAAGGCAAAAAATTTGAGCTTTTTCAGTTCATTGCAGCAAAAGTTACCGGAAATTTCGACGGTATTATAAGAAATAGAATAGCCTTTACTGTGGCAGTATCATTACATGACATTGTAGGTAATGTATCCAAGCTTAGTGATTCCAGAAATCATTTCGATAAAAATAAAATTTGGATAAATACTTTATCTTTGTCTGATCCAGCAGCTCTGTTACAAGTCACAAATAAACTAAGTCCATTACGGTTTATTACTTGTAAAAATCAGGGATACAACACATTACCCTTCAGTGAGTTTTGGAGTGTATTTGACAAAAATGTGTGGATTTTCCTGTGTCTCGCTATTTTGTTTGTTTTGTTTGGTTTTAAATGGTTAACCTGTGAAAAAGCCTTTCAAAATGAACAGTTCTCTCAAAAGGTGCTCTTTTTGGCTAAAGTATTCTTGGAGCAAGGAAATCCCTTTCCATCTACCATAAACAGGTCCCCAAAACTTAGAATAATAATTGGCGTAACTTTAATTGCGGGCGTGGTATTGAGCAATGCCTATAAAAGCACAAATGTATACAACATAGTTAAACCGAGAGAGCTTGTTCCATATGAATTTGTAGAAGAACTTTTTCGTGAGAATTTTACACTTTACAGTAGAGTAAGTGAAATCTTATATTACATTAAATATCATGTGGGTTGGCTAAAAGACATGCAGGTTATGCGCTTAAGGAAAATTAAGCGTGGGTATATCATTGTGGATTCGGGAGTATTTCATAACGGCTGTAGAAGTTCATTATATGGATATAACGAAGCTTATTCATATTACTTAGATATTAGTACAAAGAAATACAATAAAAAAAGTACAAACAAAACTATAGAAACTTTTTTAGCAGCGAACATACAGCCCAAGCTAGCAGAACTTGTTTTCAAACCAATGACAAATATTCATGTATTTGAATACACTAAATATAAAACCGTATTTCTAGAAAACAGTACACGCGCAAGCAAACAAGATTATATGAGTAAGTGGGAAAATGCGTTTAAGGAAAACTTTTTTGACAACCAAGCCAAGTTTATAATTGATGATTTGAAAATTTGTCCAGAGAAATCAGCTTGGTTATTACCAAACATTGTTAGTAAGTATTATGCCAAACTTCTTTCTAGTAAAAAGTTGTATTCAAGCATTGGACAAGAATCATTTGGAATACAAGCAATACACATATTTTTGGATGGGATGATTCCTCTCAATGTTATAAGACGTGCTTTGGCAGCAACACAGTCAGGAACAATGGAATGGTTACAAAGTTTAATTGCTTTTAGCTTTGCGAAAATTGAATACTCAGAAATTCCATTTGAAAGGCCAAGCATGGCAGGTAATATATTGGTTATTTTTGTTGTTGAGGTAGTAGGATTAGGAATATCTTTATTGGTTTATATTATAGAAAATCGTCAAGCCATTTTAAACCCCTTTTTTAAATTTAAAGATTGCATTTTGAAATTACTCAGACGCTCTAAAAATCTTGTTACATCTTACTTACGTAAGAAACAACATACCAGATGTTAACAAAAAATGTGAAATGCTAAATAGACTTATAAAAAAGGTCCGGATTTTTTTATTGCAAAAGTATAAATACCTTTTTACTCCATCAAATGTATTTTTGAACAAATTCAGAGCTGTGCTCTGGAGTGAGACGTTGATGCGAGATGTGTTGAGTTTAAATTGTTTCAGTGTCCAGATTCACAACTCAGACTTTACGAGAGAAAAAATTGGATTAATAAAACTACCAGTGTAAAAGTTGATTAACGGGTGCCGATAATACGTCTGAATGAAATCTTGAACCTGCATTTTAAGTGGATTTTTTTTGTAGAATTCTTCTTGTCGAACAAAAATTACTAGTAGAATTTTTTTATAAAGAATATCTTTACTTGTAGAATTTTCACTTTCTGTATTTGTAAACTTATGATAAATATATTTTCAGCTCCTCGTCAAGTATAATTATTAGTTGTCAGTTGTATTTAGACATTAGAGCTTTTATAATACTATTCGCATTACATTTTTAAATCATGGATTAAGAAAATTAGATAGGAGTAAATTTAACCTGACTACTACGTAATGTGAAACAAATTTTTAGATGATTGCGACATTTTTAGGTTAAAGAGGTTTAATGGATTATTTATTAACTCTAGCTTTCGAAGACTTTCCGTACACTTTTTCAAGAGTGAAAACATAAAATGAAACAATTTGCAAATTAGTTGCATAGTTAAATAAAACCCATCAAAATAATTAAATAAATAATATATCTACGAAAGTGTCTATATAGACACTTTCGTTACGTTTCTATATAGAACTAGACTGATATTGTTTTGTAATTTTTTTTTAAAAGCATTGAATGAATTTGAAGATTATTTTACGTAATTCAATTACAATTACAAATGTAATTAATTACATAATTCAATTACAATCACAAATGAAATTAATTACGTAATTCAATTACAATTACAAATATAATTAATTACATAATTCAATTACGAATACAAATGTAATTAATTACGTAATTCAATTACAATTATAAATGTAATTAATTACGTAATTCAATTACAATTACGAATGTTATTAATTACGTAATTCAATTACAATTATAAATGTAATTAATTACGTAATTCAATTACAATTACGAATGTTATTAATTACATAATTCAATTACAATTACAGTTATTGGTAATTTGTAATTCAATTACTTTTTCACAAAAATAATATTTTTTTAGTTAAAAACCAGCCAATAATTGTATACTTTGGTGTTAAATCTTATTCATTTGTATTTTTTCTTAACCGAACAGCTGAACTTTTTATCATGCCATTGGTTTTTAAGTCATTATATATCATAAACAACAAATGTTTACTTGATTTTATTTCAAAAGCAATTTGTTATTTGTAATTGAATTAGTTTTGATTTTGGAAATTAATTTGTAATTGAATTACTTTTGATTTTGAAAAGTAATTTGAAATTGAATTAAATTTTCATTGTAATTGATACCCTCTGCCTGTTACTAACAAAAACATAGCCACAGAGTCAATTGACGTTTTCTGTGCAGTTTTCACATTGGGTTCACAGTTACTGTTTCTCTACTTTTATATTCCCACGGATCTGGTATGTGAAACGTATATACGTTTTGTTAAATGATGTTGGCATAAACTATCTTTGCACTTGTTTACCATTCTAGGTTTTACCGGAGAACATTTAATAGTAGCACAACAAAAATGCAGGTGAAGATTACTGATAATACGCTTCTCATGAGAAACGAGTGTAAGTTTTTTTTAATGATCGACTGTGCGTATATCTGCGATATTACTGGGCTAATTATCGCTGTGGTAAAAGCAAACACTTATGTGTACCTGATGAGACAGGTGAAATCGGTTGTTTATTTTTGTGGGCACGTAAAAAACCTTTCAGTTCACTAAATTTACAAAATTATAAGGTAAATTGTTCCATATTTGGAACTGTAAAGTTTGCCAGTTTGTCCACAAAAAGAAACCACCGATTTTACATAGTGACTTGTCTCATCAGTTACACATAAGTGTTTGCTTCTACCACAGCGAGTCTCAGGCTTTCATCTTCCCGAATTTGGTTGTATGGAGACGTTTTAATCGCCATAACGTCGATCTTGTGTATAAAACCTATGTATTTTTGTGAAATTTGAGATTCGATTTTCAATTTTGTATAACTTTTTTCGCAGTTCGTCAATGCAGTCGATTCTTTTTTAGTTACGAAGGACAATATCTAAGAAACATTTTATGGGTAGGCCACCGAAAATTTACATGTATCTCTGAAAGCTTTTATAATTTTTAGACAGTGGAATTTTGGAGGTTTTCCAAAGAATGGTGCACCGTCATCACCGTAGTTGACCTAAACTTCAGATTTTAATGCGGAACATTACTAACTATATATAACTAATCCACACATTATGGTACGTTGCCATTATCTTACACTAGGGAATAGAAATTGCAGATTGTTTTGAAAATATGAAGTGATTTTATAATTTTTATACCGAGCTTAGAATGCTGTTATCATTTGGTTATCCGGCTTACTTGTTTATGTGAAAATATTTTTTCCATTGTAATTCGTTTTACTGGTAAAAGCATTAAATTTTATAGAGTACATTTATCAATTTCGCATTAAAATGCTTCGTTTTCTGTATGGTTTCTTGTACTTATAGTTTTGGATGTAAATGATCAATTGTGTAATATAAGTGATAACAAAATTTACTTGATGTGGACTCAAGAATACGTAGGGCGTTAGGTGGTAAACGTGCCGATTTTGTTGGCGCATTAATACAGAACCAGCAAACCAAATTGTTGGCTTGCATACGGTTTAACTTAAGCCTCAACGTCAATTTCCCCAGAAAAAATGCTATATAAGCCTTTACATGCTAAAAAGGTGGCTATCCTGATATGTATTTTGTGTACCCTTTCTGTCAACTCATCATATTTTCTCATTTTCTGTGATGTTTTTTTTATTCTACTGTTAATTTACTCCAAGTTAATTCATTTATTTAAAAATAACAACTGACCGCGTTGTACGAAATCGCAGGGGCTTTTTGGCAGTGTATTGTTTTAGTTACTTGTTTTTGTTTAATAATGAGGTTTTCCAAGTCTAAGTGAGCAGTAACCTACATCCCATGTTAAACTTGTAATCTTTGATGCATTATTACGTCGAAATTAAGCGAAGGATTTAAATGAAATAAAAGGTTTTGTAATACGACAGCGTTGATCAAGACCAAAATTTTGATTAGTTGTAATAAGACAGTGCAGTGCTAAAATATTTCACAAAACTGCAAACAAAAATTTGCAATTTTTTTCACTTTCATTTGGCTGGCAACACACTCTCTGTTTGAAGGGAACACTCTACAACTGCACTGCAATTTGAAAGGGAGCAAGGCTCATTTTGAAATGGCCACAACCAAGTACCCAAAATCAAAGTCCAAACCCGAGTGGATTGATGATGAATCTTAACAAACCTGAGGGGAATTGGATGTTTTTGAATTTTGGGCCAAAAGCACCCGTTAAGGAATATGGTCCTTTGCTTTCATTTTTCAATAAAATGGTCATTTGCTATTTCAAAATTTTAATTAATTAAAGCCGGCCGTGGGCTCTATACGCACGTTCTAGGCTATAAAGTCATCAATCACTCGCAATCGTCTCAAAACTTCTCTCTTTCTCTCGAGCTTCTGCCGACGAAAGCATTTAAAGCTTGCTTTTAAGTTCAATTTATGTTATTGGGATATATCTGTAACTTCTCTAAATTCTGGCTGTAATTGAAACCTTTCAGTTAAGTTAAGTCAGCAAAATGAGAAACTGTTTGCAAAAAAATGTTAGAACATAAATATTCCAAGGATGTGACGTTCTAAAAAATCTACTTTGTGATGCCTAATTAACAAAAAATCTGTTCAGGCTTATGTGCCATTATTAAGGTTTCATTTAAACCACATTCAGATATTGTAATTTAATTTATAGAACAACGACACTTGAAAAATGGTCCAATTTAAAATATGTTAACATTAAAGTACCAATAAAAATGGGCTGAACTTTTTCATTACCTTGCAAAATTAAAATGCTCATTTTTTCATTTCGCTTGCCCAAAGTGTTTCTACAAAAAAAAATTATGAAAGAAGTTAATGTAAATTTTTATTGTTGTTAATCGCTTGTTGAACTTGAATGATTACAAATAAATCGTAAAGTTCAATGTAATAATTTTCTTTACATGGTAGATTTATGTTATTATACAACAAAATAGTAAATGAATAGAATGGTAGAATAAATAGTATTTATTCTACCACTAATACCATAGCCGGAGCTTTATTTTAAAACCTTCTGCATAACTTTACAATGTTTTGTTAAGTGCACATTGTGTTTCTTTGTATGACAGAAGACTGTAACATAGAATATAATGCGTCTGAGTAAACTCAACGTCCAATAATAGATTATAAACAGGCGGTACAAAATAGCTTGACGAATTTCAATAATGTAAACCAA
>JAQIWN010000856.1:0-25793 GCA_034699025.1 Entomobrya cf. arborea Gr-Col-00668
GTGTGAATTCACAAACTCACACATTCAACTCACACACTGTGTGAATTCACAAACTCACACATTCAACTCACACACTGTGTGAATTCACAAACTCACACATTCAACTCACACACTGTGTGAATTCACAAACTCACACATTCAACTCACACACTGGGTGAATTCACAAACTCACACATTCAACTCAGACTCAACTCACAGAGTCCGAAAGTGACAAAGCAGAGGTCTCTCAGGTGCACCAAAAACACCTAATCTCTAATTCAATTCTGCCCGGAAGGCATCCCCAAAATAACTCAAAAAGCTAAAATATAATACACCCAAAGGTTTTCTAACAGCCAATATTAACATATCTTGATTTAATACACTTCTGTAACTTCCATGTGACATTGGTAACAAAGATGTCCCCTGAATTTTTGGGGTTGTAAAATCTGTACAAAAAATGGACTTAAATGAAACTTTAATAAACCCGCTGTAAAAGCGATTATAACCACGTAGCTGAAATGATGCAAAAGAAGATAATGATGACGACTTTAAATGACAATCATACTCATAAACACTTTGAACCCCTCCGTATATATTTGTGTTTACAAAACTCTATGCATGCGTTATGCAATGCATCGTTTGTTTCGATTGCCTTTATATAATTTTTAGTGTAAATGCATGAACCTGTTTTTTCGGTTCTGGTATACCTTCAGCCTCAATTTCTGACCTGACAAGGTCAGGATGACATAAAGCAACACTTGATTTGGAATCTACTCGTCGAGAGCTTTCGATTGCGCTATTTAATTAAATGTGCACGTTGCCAAAATTGAAAACAAACAACTTTGACCCCTGACCTTAATGTTTGACCGAGGAGGCTGAAAATCAATAGGGTTCTTGCGCTTGACTAAAGTGACCCACATGCCGAATTTGGACGAAATTGGTTAATGCGTTCTTGAGTTATCGTGCTGACAGACGGACAGACAGACATGATAAAGTCAATACTTGCTGGCGTTTCGCTTTCAGCTACGTAATAAAACGAGCTTCTCTTGTCTATGTATTGTATTTCTTTTAACTCCATTGGAAACCAAAGTCAGGCTGTGTAAATGTTTGACACATCATGCCGTCTAAGGTGCCACCTTGCATGCGAGTTTTGGTGTGTCAAATAAAATTAATCAAACAAACTCCGAAACTAGTGTGTGGACCATGCATGATTTCTATTACACTACGCTCCGCGACAGATTCCAGTGGGAGCTTAATTTATTTTGCTACGACTTCTTAAGCTTGTATTCACTGCAATATATTAAAGTATAACTAGATGAGAATCATTAACAGTTCACCGAAAAAAATGAATGTTGAATAGATTTTAACATTTTAAATAAATTCTAAATCTTCATCATTTATTTAACGCAACAATAATACAAGTCGCAGTATATTACAAGAGATACGTTTATATTAAACGGATAAGAAATGTCATACAAAATAAAAAAGAGGTACAAGGACAATATTATGTGATTGATTACTTTATATCAATGAAGCCTTCTTGAAAAATGCATTCACTTTCCTGACGTACTAGCGTTGTGTAGAGAGTAGTAGTCAAGCTGATAAAGTAACCGTCTAAAAGCATCTGTGGATTACGCAGAACCCTGGATTACAGTTTTAAGCAGTTTTCGTTTTATTTCACTATCAATGAAAAACAACTTTGGAATTTCTAAGAATATTGTTTAAAGGTAAGTATTAAATAATTAGGACGCATCAAAAATTTTCCTATTGCTAACTTTTGAGGCTAACACCATTGCTTGCTTTTGAGGCTAACACCAATGCTAGGTTTTTAGGGTAACACCAAAAAATGCTGGTTTTAAGGCCAACACCAATGTAGATTTTGAGCCTATAACCATTGCTTGCTTTTGAGGCTAGCAACAATGCTAGGTTAAGAGCCTAACACCAATTAAGTGTAACCACGATTAGTCCTTCATTCATAAGTAGCCAGTTTTATTTTTCTGTTTCTATCATTTTTTCTTCTCTTACGTCTAGTCTAACATATTGAAACACAGATGTAAAATACCTTTTCAAAAACGATTCCTCCTGAGATAAGACAAATAATTTTTATTATATCGTGTACACACATAAATATCCGATGAGATCATAACCGAGTTTTGATTTCGATTGTGCATGGATCATGAGTAAATTGGATGTCATAGTCGTTGTCGCAAAATGTCCAACAGATGGTTATAAAATTTGCAATGGTCTCACAGGGACCATTGCTAATTTTTTCTATAAGGGGAAAATAAGGGGAATAAGGGGCAATGTGAGCTTGCTGCAACCCCATAATCCAAAACACAAACACGCAAACAAGTTGGGCAGAGTTCCACACGAGAAGAACATGCTTTGCTCAGATCTCAGATATTTTTTCCCTTCTTTTAACATTACTCGCTCTGTGACTGTGTTCAAGTACACAAGCTTCTCGTTCAAGTAATTCTTGTCGTATTTAATTCGCTGTTTAACAGCATTTATTGTTTTGTTTAATTGGCAGAGTGCCATAAATTGTTATTAGATTTAAGGTTTATTGATAAATAAAATAACCTCTTAAAATAAAACAAAAAAATATAATAATAATTATAAAATAATAATTCTTATTTTGTAATTTAACTGAAGTTCAAGTGGCTTATTTAACTGCATATCAATTGACTGATTATCCTGTAATACGAACATACTGGAATTTTTCATGAAGTGCATTGAAATTGAGATTTTCATAGTTTTCTTTAAATAAAAATACCTCCTTTCTCAACAGTCGGATCATAAAAAATTTAAAACATTTTTTAACATGAGACCGTATTCCAAATTCCATCGATATATATGGAATGGCCTCTTAACAAAAGTTACATGATCACATTGCTTCATTCTAACGGTGAGTATGTTTTTGCCCAATTTGAAATTTGAAAATTGTTAATTTACCGTTTCCTTGGCATCGCCGATTTCTGACAAATACAATAGGGGTTTGCTTCGATATTTTCTGGATCTATTTTCAACACTTAACAGTTTTGAAGATAAAATGACAAAACATCTTGTTTTTCGACAAGAAATATTTCTGCTTTAATTTGTGTTCTATTGATGAACTCAAGTTAGTCAATGAAGTCCATACGTTGACATTAGGTGGAAAATTATCATGTATATAAATAAACCTATTAAAGACTAAAACTTGATTTACCCATAATATGCATTATCGTTTGGACTCAAGAATAGCATTTAGCATTGTTACTCATTTTGCAAAAATGAAAGCATCGACGTCTTCTCAAATATTGGACAACATTTTTCAAAATGTCAATCAAATAGGTTGGTTGCGTTGCCCTCCTTGTGGATATCATAATTTGTATAAAAAGTGAATTGGACACTTCTTAATTTGTTCTTAAATTCCAAAACCTTGCTTAAATCTATATAACTGATATGTCACCAGCGAAGTTCCCTTACGCAATCAACACAAACACTATACATTATATATTTTAAAATAATGTAATGCTAGAACAATATCATTATACATTTTCTTGATAGTCAAGACACTTGATTTGCAGCTCCGAAGCTCTTTTGGAAGATGTCAGTAACAATGGAAATGAACTGTTGATCTCTTCCAAAGGTTTTAATGAGAAAACTTCACGACTAGTTTCGAGTTTAATTTAATCTTCTTTAGGTGCTAGAAGGAGAGAGAGAGTTTATAAAAATTGAAAATACATTGAAATTGAGTTAATAATAATATAAGTATTCATTTGAAAACTTATAATATATCAATACAACTTTATGTTAAATTGTACTTAGATATAGTGAATGAATTCCATGCGACGTTAAAATAATCCAAATTTTTATTAAATATTTCGTCTGAAATTCGATAAAGATCGCTATGTGATCACACGTTTTTTCGATGGGCAAACGTTTTGTACCAAAATGGCAATTTGATTTCAATTTATGTGCTGCTTAAGTTTGGGGGTAGATATGGGATCGACAAACACATCTACAAAACCAAGTATAAATGTCCCTACTAGAATCAAAAATGTCATATCTGCTCTATTATGGCAGCACGAACAAAGCTGCTGAAGAGCTCAGTCGAGTAGTACATGCAAAACCTTGCTTTGCTCTGTTTCTATTTTAAGTGTGATATTTGATATATGAGTTTTTTTGATAATGCCGGTAACAATGGAAACAATTGTTGGTCTCTTCAAAACGTTTTAGTGAGATACGCTGCTGCTAAGGCTGCACGACTAGTTTCGAGTTCAATTTAGTCTTCTTCAGGTGCTACATGAAGAGAGTATATAAAATTCGGAAATAAGTGAAAATAAAAATTGAGTAAGAATTATAATTGTAGTCAAAGTATTCATTTTTAAACTAAAAATACGTACATACGTTTTTGTTTTAAGTTATGCATAATCAGTACTGTCGATAAACGTTGGACTGTGAAGTGAGATGCTTTGGATTTTGAGTATTTTAGACACCGGATTTTCACTTTTTATGATGGGATAAAATATAGATAATTACAGCTGGCAGATATCAGATGGGATATTCTAATTAGCTACCATTTGAATGTATATGCATTTTGTCCATGCATATGTGAATGTATTAGCTGTGTTTTCTTGAATATCCTACATGATACCTGCCTGTTGTAATTTCCTAATTTTGACTTAAAAAATAAAAAATCCGGTGTCTGAAACACTTAAAATCCAAAGGATTCCACTTCACAGTCCAACGTATATTGACAGTAACAACTTACCATAAAATTGAAATAATTAAATTGTGTAGGCATTTACTCTTTAAAGTTGGACATTGGTTATGTCTTTTCACAAACTACAATTTTAATTTAACCGACACAAAATAAAAGTAATTTTTAAACATCTATTAAATATCAGTAGTTGGAGCTAATTATTTATACATCTTAAATATTCCACTCGCAAAACACTGCCAAGATATATATTATATTCTTGTTTGCAACATTTATCGTAATTGATAAAATTTAAAGTTCTTGTTCAGCCTCAAAAGAGTAAGCATCAAAACCAGAATCGCTCGTTATGAACAAAAACCCGTTTGATTGATCTAGCAAAACCTCACGATCACCTACGAATAGTGATACTTCTGCACTAAATATTACAAAGCAAGCAATTAACGTGGTGGTGAGTGGGGTAAACACAGATAGCCGTAAGAGTTTCTAGTGCTTATAATTCACCTGAGAGTGAAAAAGAAAAAACGACACAGCGAAGAGTCATCGAATCTCCCTGAGGATGGAATAGATGGATTGGGCCTGACACTCGAACAAAAAATCGACAACATACTAACAGACATGAGTGAAATGAAAATTACTCTGAACAATGTTGCCAAATTGGAAGACATCAAGCAAATCAAAGTAGTTATTTAAAAGCTTGAAAAAAATCGTAATGTGATTGTGTTTGGTGTACCTAATAACTTTCAAAAACCCGCAGAAAATATCCATTCGGTCTTAACAAATCTTTCTTCTTTCTCAAAATTTGGACTATGACATTGCGTATCGTATAGAACCCCTGAAAAAAGCAGACCTAAATTAATCAAGCAAAACTAAAAACTACAGAGATGTGAACGCCAAACCTGCCAATGAAGCGCTGAGCCCATACTACGAAGCTGATTGGAAAAAGGCTGAGGCTCGTTTCGACCTCTTTTAAGTTTTTGATTTTGCGAGCATGTGCAAACTGGGCCAGTCCACCAAGAGCACCCACATGTGATGGTGAGAGGTATGCCCGGTGGACATAGCGATCATTAATCTGAAGAGACTTCTTTGGCATTGCGTCTAGATCTTCTGACGTCCAAACGTGCTCAGGCTGATAAAACGTCCTTTGGCAACTTGCACGATGCCAAAAGTTTAGCAAACACGGTCCAATCAACTGGTTTATCATTTCCTCTTATTGCATACAATAGTTAGGGTAGCACACTACTTTGCAGTTTTCGGCCCATTTTTAATATATCCGCTCTTGTCCAATTAAAATCCAGAATCGGCTTGGCAGGCCAGCAGTCTTTTAATCTTGCGCTGCTCAAGGCAAGACAGTTGGCCAATTTTTTGGTCGAACGAAAAGGTTTCCTCCTTTTTGGCCCTTTTGACGGGAATGACTTTCGTGGTTGGTTGAAAACGTTTCGTGGAGTGTTGTTGACAAAACTAGAGTCAAAATTGGAACAAAATGTTGGTACCCCTTTGCAAAAATGCTTTGGCACGCTTGAAACGTTTAAGACGATTGATAATCTTCAACTCTTTTTCAGACTGGAAGGTGAGTATTTTAAATAAAATTAGGAGGACACCACAAACTCTATCCAAATATTACTGTGGAGCAACCGGTTTCGCTTTATTTTAGCATCATCAGGCTACAAATTAAAAAATATTTTTACAAAAAATTAAGATTATGAAAATTCAATTTAAATTAATTATGGATTAAAAATAAAAATAAATATTTTACACATATATTTTACCTCTCTCAGTGTGAGTTAATTGTTTTTATATATTAACTGCTTACATTATGAAATAAAAATAATAAGTAAGTAATAAAATTAAAATTACAAGTGCATATTGCACTGTTGCTGTCTCTGTTCTGTTTTTTTGTTATCGTTGATTTGGCATTATGTTTGCTTCGCGCATCTCAAGTTTACCCTTGTGTACTAAAAATGCATGTTATTTTTTATTTTTTATCAATACACTTGCGTATTGCATTTGGCACTGAGTATGAAACCTTGACATTGACATCGTGAATGCATTTCCTAAGGGTACGACTGGGACATTTGTTAAGAGTTTTGTAAAAATAATCAACAATAAGTCTACTTAAATTATGTATCCTGTTTGAGTAGGGAATGGTAATGTACACGTTATTTGGACTATTATTCTTTTTTCGTGCTGCTTCTCTAACTTCATTTAATAAACTTGACTTGTGTATAGTAAGGAAACGAATAAGTATATCGGACTTGGGAACCAATAAGCTATTTCTATCTATTGTTTGCAACTTACTTAAAGTTTGTTCTAGAAGTGTTAATGGATAGCCCCTGTTTTTAAATTTTAACATTAAATTATTTAGCTGTGCTTCCTGTATCCGTATGTCAGAGCACGTTCTCTTAATTCTTAGTCCACATGAAAATGGTAGCGATCTTAGTAAATGTCTTGGGGTGTTTGACTCAAAATGGACAAATTCATGCTTATTCATAGGTTTTTGGTAAAGTGTGGTAGAGATTTTGTTATATTTTCCCAGAATTATAGTCATGTCTAAAAAGTTTACTTTGTCTTCACTAAACTCATAAGAAAACTTGAGGATATTATGTTTTAGCATGTTGTCTATGAAATCTTTATAACTACAATTAATGGACGTAACATCTGCTATTAAATCATCGATAAATCTATCATTAAAAATTATATTTCTACTCCAAATTCCTTCTAGTTCCACTCCTTCCGTAATGTTGGCAATTGACACGCTAGCACAATTTCCCATCTGGATGCCCTTCGTTTGGCAAAATAGTTCGTTTTCAAATTCTAGATAGCTATAGTCTAGACTCAAGTCTAGTAACTGTTTTAGTTTTAAAACGTTCATCTCGATGGGAAATTGTGTTACATTTTTATACTTGTTATAAAAAAATATACAGTTATCTTTACAAGTTCGAATCGGGAGTTCCAAGTACATGCTGTTAATGTCTGCTGTGATTAGTATGTATTTTCGTGTCGGGTTAAGCTTCAGATTTTTAAGGAGGAGGAGAAGGTGTGGACTATCCAGTATGAGATTATTAATGTGTAGGCTTAATGGTTGTAGAATTTTGTCCAGTAGCATTGAAATTCCTCTGTTGATGGTATTCAGAGTGCTGGATATTGGGCGACCACTTGGAAATTCGGAAAAAGTTTTGTGCATTTTTGGTAAGATGTAGAAGTTTGCTGGTTTGTAGTTGGCTGGAATTATGCTTTTTATTTTCTTGTTCTTAAAAAGCCAGTTGCTTATATGATGACCTTTGTCCTTACATTCGAACATTTTGATTTCAAATTCAGCTTTGGTGGCAGGTCTATATGTATTTATATCATATAGCTGTTTTCTAACTTCGTTGCTATAGTCACTCTTATTCATGATACATAGTCCTGCATTTTTATCACTTGGTTTTATGATGATGTCGTTCGTGAGCAAAAACGTTTCAAGGTCGTTCCTCAGATATTTGTGCAATTTACTAGCCTGAATACATTTTGATTTGATCTCTTTGTTTAATTTCTCTTTATAGTCTGGATTAAATAGTACAATTTCTATTGGGCAACGTAAAGTGGAAGGGCATACTGCTTTTTTGATTTTATGAAATATTAAGTCACTTTCACTCATGGCATCGTCGTTTTCATGGACATTAAAAAACACTTTCCATGAAATTTTGCGTGTTGCTTCTGAAATACATCTGTCCGTACAAGTAAAGTTGATTGATTCAGAAAAGCTGAATTTATAGCCTAGCGATAATGCTACTTTAACACTTGTTGGAATTGACTTTACATCACTGATATTATGAATGTTATTCAAGTTTTATACAATTTGTACAGTTTCTTTTGATCTTTTTTAGAAAGTTTGGAATAAAAGTTAAATATTTTATTTAAATTGGTGAAATGACGCCTCTTATTTTTTGGCTTTTCATGAAGGTCATCACCAAGAGAGGATTTTGGATGTCATTGTAAAAAGTTTTTAGAGATTTCTGCCTGACTGTCACTATCATCTGATTCTATGTCATGTATGTATTTTTCTCTGTTGGCATCAATTTGTGATTTCCCATCTCGTTTTTTGTGGTTCTTCTTTTTCTGACCACGAGCATCATCATATTCCTTTTTCCGGTGATCTTGATCATGGAAGTTACGGTATTTATACCCACCGGAAGATGACTTTGGTATGGGTAACTGCTTTTCATTCTCATCACTCCTGGTCGTCTTCGCCTTTGGATCCTTTTTGAGTTTTTGTGCTGGACAGTTTTCAAAATCCTTGAGAACATTTACGCTATCAAGTTTAGCCTTTCCTTCAGTTATAAACTTCATCAATTGAATAGCGTATCGATTTTCACGGAATTTCGGTGGGGATCCGTCTGGCTTTCTTCGCCAAATGGGTAATGATGGTTGGTTAATTGATTTCTTCCGTGTCCAGTCGATAACCTTTAAAGTGTAATTTTTTATGAAGTTCGTTTTTGAGGCCACGTAGTGTGTAAGGAAAAAGTACTTAGTGTCCATTTCAACTTGCTCGTCAGTGTTGACATTAGCTTTAACTTCCGTCACAATAAAATCGAAAATCCGCAGTAGGTTAAGCTCACACACAAACAGCTGACCCTCGCAATAGTTGGTTTGCATAGCTAGACAGATGACATCTTTGTGATGGGCGGCGTCTGTAAATACTTGATCCGGCATTTGATTATATTGGGGAACTTGGAGTTTTACATTGACCTTTGCCATTCCATATTGTGCATCAATTGCTCCTTTCGTGTTTTTGATGAAGTATCTACTTTGAAAGTAATCAGTGAAAACTGATACCACCTTTTTACTGCAATCCTTTGAAAGTTGATATGAAGGTTGAGGAAGGTCAGCCAATCTGTCTTGATCCGGAATTCGTGGAAAAAACCTGTTATTTTCTAGATACTCAACGTATTCTTTCACAATTTTGTCCGTATCTTTGCTATCGTAGAATGTCCATAAGGAAACTTCCCCTTCAGGATCAATTTCTTTTTGGAAATCCGAGGTTGTCATGGTGACTGATGAGGAAGGTGTAGATGCTGGTGGTATGTTGTCAGCTGATTTTGTTTGCGATGATGGTACTTGTGGCGAGAATTGAGTTGATTTCACTGATGAGGGTGTTGACTTAACTGTTGATGAGGAATGTGGTGACCAGGAAGGCGACCCTTCTTGTATTTGTGACGGTGATAAAATAAAAGAAGACTCGTGTGATGATTGAGGTGACCTTTGTGTCAGAGGTTCAAATTCATGGTCATAAAAATTTGATGGGATGGAAATTCCACTTAGTTGAGAATATGCCATTAAAAATGGATAAAGGACCCTTGCGGACTGGTGGTTCAAGTACTAATGTCCTCATTGACAAGCAAACTATTACTGCTTCAACCTGCTCATTTGTTGCCTCCTTTAATAGTTTTGCAGCATTGTCGGGATTTGTTCCGTCGCCTTTTCCATCGAGGGGTCGAACAATTTCAATTTCGTCTTGCCAAAAAATGTAGACGTTCGAATTTGGGTGTCAGTAGGATCGGTGGGATGAAAGCAAAACATTAAATGTGAATAGGGCTTTTTGTTGACTGCGTACTTGTACGCTTCGTAAACAAACTTTGGATTGGTCGGAAACAATTGATATCCGAAACGCTATATTGAGCTAGAATCTCTTAGCATGTTCAAAATACAATACAATAGGTAGCACTAATTTGGGCCACCCGACACTTCGGAAGAAAAATTGCATGAGTCAGCCACAAGAAAATTGCAGCACGGTGGTGACTCTTTTGCACAAAATAGGCAAGAAGGTCTGAATTGTTGGAGGTTTCTGCAGTCCTGTCATCCAAAACTACAATGCACTCTCCAAAATTTCCAAAACGTCGTCCTTTTCCTCGGTAAACTTTATGCTTGACTCGGCCCTCTGGAGCTCTTTATAAAATGGTTGCCAATCTCCATTCACTCACACGACACGATTCACTACTTCTTTAAATAAACGTTTTCTGTACTTGATTATTTTGGCAGCTAGCGTCGACTTGCCAGACATGCTGAATCCTAAGGGGCAAAGTGAGATTTGTTACATTAGTTCAGTACAATGTTTGAATTTTAATATTATTAATTAAAATGTGTACACTAACCACAAATTTTTATAGTACTAGGAAACGCTAGTCTAAGATCAACAATCCTTTTCATCTCCATTGTAACTAAATTCTGTTGAATAACGTGCACTGAATTCATAGTTTTTTTTTATTCAAACAAAATAATTTTTCGGCGTGACCTTCACCCTATTTTAGTGCTACCTTTACTACAAAATTTCAAGATTAATTTCTAAATATTAGCTAGTTCTAGCCATTCAATAAATCAGCTCGACCTTGACCTAGTTTTACAAACAAAGGTCGAGTTTTGTTTCTTGCAAATAAAAATTAAGAAACTAGATTACCGCAACAATAAATCCAAAATTGTTATTAGTTTAGGAGATATTGGAAAGGGGCACTTGACCTGATCATCCTAGGGTCAGCGATGACATGTTAAATTCTTGTCCGTTGTTAGTGTACTTTAGTGCAAAAACCAAAACTTGAAAATATTATTTAGTTTAGGAGATATTATGTGAGGGCTATTGACCTCATCCTCCAAGGGTCAACTTTGACATGTTAAATTCATAACAATTATTTACATGTTTAATTCCAACAACCAAAATTCTTTTTACTATAGAAGATATGAGCAGGGGGCTCTTGACCTCGTGGACCCAGGTGAATTTTTTAATACAAGGCTTTAACTTGTAAGATTTATTGAAAAAAACAAAATTTCAATATTTTGTTTAGTTTTACGCATGTTACGCATATGAATTATGACGAATCATAATGCCCCAACTATTTCTCCATCAATTAAAGCTTCCAAATACGTCATGTTGATGAATCTATAGGTTACCATTTAAAATACATTATTTTGACTCAACAATAAGAGCCAATTTAAACCAAGATCACCACCAAGTACAGCTAAATAAAAAGTAGACTTAACTAGGTTTTTAAGAAAATTTTCACTTGGAAAATAAGTAAAATAACTTGAAGTTTTCAAGGAGTTTGAACAACTCAGGAACTGTTTAAAAGTTCGTTGTGCTTTCTTAGACGATTTGCGAGATAGTGAAAGAAAATTGAACAACTTTTTTCATCTTCACAATTCAATGCATTATTTAATGGTTTACTCTCATAAATATTGGCATTTGAATGACTTAATTCATCGCATAAAAGTAGGACATTTTCATCATCACCCTTGTGACATAATGCGCATCTGTCAAACGAAAAAACGTGCTTAATGTTTTAAAAAATAATGGTTGACCTGTGCAGTCTTGCTTGTGCTCGCAATTTTAGTTTATATTGCTCCAGCTTCGTACATAAATATTTTGCAGGCATCGGTGATTCACTAATCAATTCATAATAAAAACTATACGAGTTCGATTCACGAACTCGAGCTATATCTTGTTGTCGCTTCATTTCTAAGAATGATTTAACAAGACCAAAGCAATGCGCTTCAAAAATAATAGGATCTACATTATACAGAAAACTGCATCCTGTTGAGTCAAAAATACTTTTCATGTACTTAACCCAATTATATTGTGTAATACAAGAATCCACTCTTGCATTAACTCGTAACGCATTGAAACATTGTTTTACGAATCTACTCTCCTCATCTGTACCAGCTTAGTCCAAAAATTGACAGCTTGCTTAAATATTTTGACTTCTATCCTCGGCATCCCGACTTCTAATCTTATTACGTAATTTGGTACATGTTTTGCTATTCCCAGTAAACGCTTAAAGAAGAAAGATTGCACTTGTTCTACTATATCACTATTACTCAACCCCCATAAATGTGAAGAATATAAGTCTACTGATGATATAGGCGAGTTGTATAGAATATTTTTTTCTGTCCATGCATTCATCTTGCCACTACACAATATCTTCCAAGCAGCACCAACCGCATTCATTCCCTTGGTCTTGAAATGCTTTGCTGCTTTGCAATGCAAGCCTGAAGAAGAAAATGGTACATCTAGGTATGTATATTCACTCACTATTTCAGTAGGTTTGCTGTCATAAAAAAACTTCCAGTCTTTACTCAACCTACCACCTTATCTGAAAACCAACACTTTTGTCTTCCCTAAATTAATCTTTAAATCTAGCGATTTAAAATAAATTTCCAGAATATTTATTTTTCTTTGCAAATCTATATGATTTTCTGCTAATACCGCTGTATCATCTGCGAAAAGTAATATGTGCAGGTCAAGCAAGTCTGAGATTGTAATACCTTTTATATTTGCTTTCACCAATACTTTCTCTGTGTCGGAAATGTACAAAATAAATAAAACGGAGAAAGTACTTCTCCTTGCAACAATCCTTCTGTCATGTCGATTGATTGTGTCACCATGTTCTGTACGAACTTTTGTTTTCGCTTGACCATATAGATTTTTAAGAATTCTAATAAATTTGCTTGAAACTCCAAGACTGAACAGCTTTTCATATAGTTTAACATGCTGGATACTAGGGAAAGCACGTTCAAAATCCACAAACAGGACTAAGACTTTTCCTCCTGTTTTTTGCAGGTTCAACTGAATCGAAGAATTAAGTACAAAAATCTGGTCCTCGCATGACCTGCCTTCCCTGCAGCCACCTTGGCCTTACGAAATGATATCGTTTTTTTCTGCCCACTCTTTTAATCTAAATTCTAAGGGCCGAATACACAATAAAATTGTTTTAAACTGACTCTAGGTTTGGTTTCAAGTTAAAATTGGTCTCGAACACCAAGGTCGGGCTCAAAATGGCATACATAATGTAATTGAGAAGCTCGGCTTTTTCAATCCGAGATCAAAATTTTCTAATCTCGGTTTCCGTTGCTGAGGGCAATATTCTAATAACATCAGTACAATTTCAAAATACGTTGACAACTTGCATTGATCCGAGTTCAATCCTACTGCTGATTAGGTTTGAAAAATCAGCGGTTTGAGCTCGATCCAAGAATCAATTCATCAATTTTGCTAATTGTGTATATGGAAATGAATCTTGATCAAAATTATCCGTGACCTCGGATCATTTTATCAAATCAATATTTTTTTTTACATTGTGTATGCCATTCAAGCCGAGTTTAAGTCTAATCTCAAGATTTTTACGGGAAAATTGTATAAAGTATCCCGGCCTAAGACTTGTGTGAATAGCTTAAGGATTGTATTTAACAATGCTATGGGTCTATAGTTCATAGGCTCTGACGGGCTTCCTTTTTTATACAACATCACTGTGCATGAATCCACCCACCCGGCAGGGATAGTTTCGTTGGCCCAAATATCATTAAAACGATCGACAATGTATGCTATCCCCTCGTCGGGCAAGTGTTTCATGAACTCGTTTTTTATACCATCAGTGCCAGGGGCCTTATTACATTATATATTTGGTAAAGCTTTTACAACTTCCTCAACTTTAATAGGTACGTCCATTATATTACATCGTGCCTTAAAGTACACTAAATTGTTTATTTCTCTGTCTGACATCATATCATTGTAAAAATCCAACCAAGTGGATTCAGAAATCTCATTTGCAACTCTCGGAGAAGAGCGAAAGAATTTCAATGCTGACCAAAATTTTTTACTATTCTTACTATTGCCTAATTTTAGACGTAAGCTTTTTATATGTTCTTCCTTTTCCCTTTTTGTCAATAACCTATAATCATTTCTTGCATTGACAAATTTCTCCCTATTACCCGCCTATTTTGATTTTTATGCTATTATGATATTATCAAGTTTTGCTTTATCATTGAACGGGCAATTTGACAATCTTTATCAAACCACTTATTTTTCTGTGATCTACCCCCACCACCACTCATCATCATATTAGATTTCTCTGCAGCAATATTGATAATTACCTTAAAATTTTCATAGTTTACTACCGTTACAGCTTGCAATTCTCTTTTTATCTCATTACGAAACGTTTCTTGGAAATTGGGTTTCCATATTAATTTGGGACCGTTTTGCAACTCTTTATATTCATATTTCAATTTTATATACAGACAGCATGGGGAATGCGAAGAATAAATTAAATTGAGTACTCTAAAATCTTGACAAAATCTTACCAGGGTATTATCAATTACAGTCAATTACACTACTTCCTCTTTCATTTGTTAACGTAAAATTGCCATTAGAGTCACTACAACTACGACCATTTAAAATTAGCTTTTCCTCTACTTCTGCCATTTCAAGTAGCATATTACCTCTTTGGTTTATCACTTTGTCAAATGACTTACCATCTCTATTAATTGCTCCCAATGTAGGTAAAGAAACCTGAAATGTTTGATTTTCTTCCCCAATTCTAACATTAAAATCACCCCCAAAATAATATAGTCATCCAGATAACGCTGTTTTACTTCCATAATCAAGTCTGCTAGATCGTCAATGGTTAAGTTAGGTATAACAATGAAGTTAATGGAATTCAGAACTAGTCTGATGTAAATAAAATGCCTGTCTAACCTAATCTTGTCAGAAAGTTTAAATATGTCATTTCTAAAATATATCACCATTCCACCCTTCGCCCTACCATATTTACTTTCTCTGTGCGCAGTTTGCTCTACCTTAGAGTACCTATTGAAATGTGTAATTTTATGGCTTTTTCTTGCCAAGTTTCATGTAGATAAATGACGTGGTTTTCTAAAAGAGCATCCACATCTGAACTACTCATGCTCTTAATACAATTGCTATTCTCTATGTTCCAGTATAAAAATCTTAAACTTAATTCATTACTTATTCTGGTCTGATTACTTACAATGGACTGGTCTGTTTGCTCATTACAGCTACTTGTAAAATTATTATTAGTATTACATGAATAAAAAGTATCACTACTACTTAAACTAGAATTATGGCTATTCTTACAACTATTAGTCTGATGAAAATCTGTTTGTTCCGCAGTCCCCCTCCTTCATCCACGTGTCATTGCTTCAGCGATCTCTTCCACATCCCCCTTTTCGCCCATCCTAAATTTGCTAGCAATCTTGACGTCCTTTCAGATTGTCATCCACCCAAGTCGAATTCCATAGTTCAGTTTGCCATCAACCGCCTTTAGTTCTTTGAACTTAAGACGGAGTTTTCTTTCCTCCTCCCTCTGCTTCTTGAATAGGTCATCATTGATGAAAATGGTCTTGTCATCCTTCAATATTTTCTTAGCCATCATAATCTGCCTTTTCTGGTGCGTCTGGCATAGCTTGACCATTAGTGGTCTCAGCTTGCTGACTTTGCCTTTCTCAATCTTTCTCTGTCTGTGAATATCATCAATGGCAACATTGTCTACGCCAATCCTCTCAAATATCTCAGTTGATTTACCTATTTGCTCGGCAATGCTCGCAAATATAAAGACTGTTTAAATTCGGAGGACAAACTTCACCTTGTAAAAGTCCTTCTGTAAGGTCAATTTCTTTAGTGACCCCAGGTTCGGTTTTAATTCTAGTTTTTGCCCTGTCATACATATTTTTAGGAAGGAAACTAGCTTTGTGAAAGCTCCTATTTCAATTAGTGTTTGATACAACTTATTGTGTGGAATAGAGGAAAAGGTCCTCTGGAAATCGATAAACAGTGAAAATAATTTCCCCCGCTTTTTTAAAACTTGTGTTAATCAATGCATTAAGACAAAATATTTGGTCATCAGTCCCTCTTCCTGGCCTAAAACCACTCTGACATTCTGGTATAATATTATGTTCGTTTGCCCACATCTGCATTGCAAAATTTGCGTAAATAATTTGAGACTTCCATTTAAAAGCGCTATAGATTTCGTTCGCCCATCCTTCCACTTCATTCTAGTTAATGTATGTATAGTAGTCAGATCTGCATAATACTTCAATACAATTTGGCATGGTAGGTGAGAGGAATGTGGGATATTTAGCACTTTAAATGATGAAATGTCATGGATTGCATTTGTATTAATTAATGCTTTGTCAATGACACTTCACCCTTTGACTGAGATAAAAGTGAATTCGCCTGCTGTATCACCCGGGCATCGAACATTTAGTAAAATATGATTATTGCTATCTGCTAAGCTCAAAATGCTGGAACCTCTGCTATTATTTACGTTATCTTTCGATTTCCTTGTTTTATTGAGCATACAAAAATTATCAAAAGTTTAAATGAGTTTTTGATCTCTGTTACCAAATCGTGCATTAAAATCAACAAAAACTATCAAAGTGTGATTTGTAAATTGATCTCTTTCGTTTTCAATTACTTCAGTTACTAAGTTTTTCGAAAATTAAATCCACATGCTATACAATTCCGCCTTATGCAGTATTGTCACTAACCAAATAATGTCGTTACGATAGTAAATTACAATGCCACCTTTTGCTCTTCCCTTAATGTGGTCTCTTTTCGTATCGATACCATACTGTATCTATTAAATGTATGAATGATTATCTCATTTTCTTGCCAAGTTTCGTATAAGCCTACTATTGCATTACTGGTGATAGTATTAATATCTTTTTGCCCCATATCAGGTAATTTTTTACTGTTCTCGGCATTTCAAAATAAAATCTTAAAATCTATTAGTTTGTCGTTTCATACTCTGTGTTGTTGCTTGGT
Source organism: Entomobrya cf. arborea Gr-Col-00668 (assembly GCA_034699025.1). Lineage (NCBI taxonomy): Eukaryota > Metazoa > Arthropoda > Collembola > Entomobryomorpha > Entomobryidae > Entomobrya > Entomobrya cf. arborea Gr-Col-00668. The sequence goes on from JAQIWN010000856.1 coordinate 17,265, forward strand.
ATCTTTCCCTCATTGGCTTGGAATTGCTGCTGCTGCTTCCTTTCGTTCCGGTGCTTCCACCACTTCATCTCTGTTCAACATGTACACTGCAAACTTAGATCCACTCTTCCAAACTCTCATCTTTCCATTCCTGGTCCCCATATGGTAGTCCTTGCTTCCCTTTGCCAAGTCACGGTATTTATCCCGCAACGCCTTCTCTGTCTTTCTTTCTACGAAAGTCAGGTCATCATTGATGTAGATATTGGCTCCCTTGATTCTTTTCTTCTCCATAATATTCGTTTTTGGTAGCTTCGGATAAGATTAACCAAAATAGCTCTTGGTTTCCCGTTCGTTTTTTTCTGCCCAATACGGTATGTCATAGAACTCAATCCCATGAATATTCATCTTTTCAAAAACCTCCTATTCCTTATTATCATCTTCCAGAATATTGCTGACGACAATATTCTTCTGACGCTTTTAGTAGTATCTTCTCATCTAGTAGCTAAGCAAGCATCATATGCAATTTCTTCATTAATTCCTAGTCTTTCATTTTGGTAACACGTATGATGTCGCCAAAAATTTCTAGCAGTGATTCGTCAGCTGAAATTTGTCTTTGATGCTTTGCGTCTTTCTCAGGCTCAATTGGAGTAATATCGTGTTCGGTTTTTGGCTTTGTGTACTGCCTTCTACTTGAAGTCTTCTTGGATTATTCTCAGTTTTCCTACTTGGTGTGTGCAGAGGGTTAAAAAATGACATTTGAACCAGCTTTTTCCACTTGCACATTAACTTCGAAGATTAATAATTTAATGGCTTGGGCGCAGTAATAAAGACCTGCACAGTCAAAATATTTCGATGATTAAAATGATAAAGTCAGGCACCGGCGCCACTAAAAACAATTTCTTGCAATTTAGCCAAAGGAGAGTCAAGAATTTTGCAAAACAAGCCTAGTCGTCACATTTCCTAAATATTTATTGTTCTTTTAAGTGTTTTTATTTTTATCAAAAACTATTCACTTGGAAACATTTCCAGCAATACACCCACACAACCTTCCAGTTTGACAGCTCAACAAGCTCTTTTTATAAAGTTTATAGTCTATACTTTTATATAAGTTCTCTACCTTAGTTGAAAAAGATGTGATTTTTTTGCAAGTCTACATTAGCATGCAATGCAGTGCAACTTGGAGTGAGGCCACGCACGCATCTATTACTACATACTAGATAAAAACCTAAGACATACTACATGGGTTAGACACTCCTTTTCGTTTCTACGAAGTAATGTTTGGGAAAAAATCGGAAATTTACGTATAAAAATATTTAGAAATATTGGAAATAAAATTTGTTACCAAGATTCCTACGGTAAGTCCCTGCACAGGTAAGGACTGGGAAAGGTTCTGCCAGTGAGACACTAGAGGGTTTCTAGTGTTTAAAATAAAAGGGAGAGAGAGATTGAGTATTTTTGTAGATACTTTATTCTGTAGATAGTAGTAGTAGTGGAAGATCCTTACTGAATATAATCAGCGAGATGATGGGCCTTTTATATGAAAATGTCTACCATTTTTAACATAGTACATAATCACTTATTGATCCGAATCCTATTCAATAGTACATGATATTCATTTTACAAGAATAATCTAGAATTTAGGTAAATAAGGAAATGTTTTACAATGGAATATCCAACATGTTTGGAGAAAGTAAATTACACAAAGATAATGTATATGCTGTTTTTATGCCTGTGCATTACATACATCACATGCCTAAGGCACATGATGCATGACCTTGAATTTATCCTGGTCATCTTTTGGTGACACAGCGTAATATCTACTTTTTAACAATTCAGCTTTTTTGCTGGAATTGTTACAAATTATTTGGGTTTTCCAGTGAATTAAAAAATAAGTCATAAAACAAAATTAGGTTATGTACAGTGAAGAACTTTTTAATGCACCAAACTGGTTATTGTTGAGTCTCGATATAATTTGGTCATGATTTTGCTGTACACATTCGTTTGGCATACGGGACGTAAACTGTCTATATTAACATTGTTTATATCTTTAGTCAAAAGCGTTATATACTACGTTTTCCACTCATGTGGTGTAGAACATTAGTCAAAGCTGAAATTTATTATATGTGCACAGAACGTAACAAAATTTATTGCTGCAAACTTCAGAACTAAACAGGAAGGGTTCCGGACTCGTTTGACTTTCGAACACTTAAATTTTCAAATGATCTACGGATCGATAACTCATTTAAAACTAATTTTCTTTCTTGGTTTAATTCACTTTTATCCATGTCACGGGTGCATACCTTTTAATAATTGCAGCAAAATGGGAGTTAATTTTATTAAATCTTTTGCGAACAGTTAACTTTTCAAATAAAGCAATTTTTTCACTCTGGATGACTTTGTTTAAGACTGCACAATATATTTGCAACTGAATGTAGTGATTCTTTCTTAAACTAATTTATGCGTTTAGTGATTGATCAAATTTTTCTTTAGCTTCTTTGATTACCTTTTCAAGAAACGTCTGGGTCCTAGGCAAGTTGTTCTCATTTTAGATTCTTTTATGGATCACGCAGTAGTATTATTAAGGCTCCTGTTACCCAAGCATTCAACTTTAAAGCCAATACAACTTGAGTTGTAAAATGGATCCGAATTAAAGTTCTCCACCAAGGTTGTAAAATTAGCCAAATTCTTTGTATAGAATGTGCAAACTAACCTAAATACGTAACTTAAGTCGCAAATCAATGTTGACATCTGCCATATTTACAGTATATTCTACCGGGATAATTAAATTCACTTTTTAAACTTTTTAACTATATTCAAAGTAATAGTAACTTAGGCTATTATTCAAATTATTATTGTTTCTTTTTCGAAAAATATGATAATTCGTATAGCTTACCTGTTTATGAATGAATTAAAGCCAAATCTTAAAGGGGATATAATGAAAAAGAAGATTGTTTTTTCGGAGTGGGATGAGTCATTTACCCCAAAATTTCAGTCGATTGATCCCTTGCAGCGGATATCTGCGAACCTTCTCTGAATCCGAAGCCTCTTTATTATTGCCAGAATCCATTTAGCAGTAGCAAAGTCACCTTCCTCTCTGACAAACTCAACTTATGATTGGGTGGTGCAGCTAGGAGAGGTCTGTTAGCGCATTTCACTTGGCTAAATGGGTCTTCACGTTTTATTTATCAAATGGGCGGTTTTCACGGATTACTTTGGATTAAAAATACGATGACGAGAACTTTTACTTGGTACACAACTACTTTAGTTCAATATAATGGGATTGAATTTTAGACTTTTTTCTCTACTCATAACGAGCCTTCGATTGATGTATGACTCGTTAAGGTCGGACTGGGGGCCCACTTCCACTTAAATAGTGATATGGCCTTTTGAAGTCTGAAGAAAATGTCAGAAAACAATGGGGCAACTTGAGAAAATGTTATTCCAATGGAAGAGCAAATTTTGTGCAATTTGCTTCGTTTTCTAAATAGAATCACGAATGAACCCACAGACCCACAATAAAGTCCTGCTTTAATAAACTTGTTGCGAATAACACTGAAAAAATCTAAGATATGATTGGTTGGGATAGGTCAATCTAAAATCTGTGAATATGATAAATCGTTAAAAATTTGTTTCAAATGTGAATAAAGTTAAGATGTTATATGAATTTAAATTTAAATTGGAGCACAAAAGTCAGCTAAGGAAAACTATGAAATCTTCAAGCGAGCTACAAAAAAGTATCAAAATATGGCCACTTGTCGAAACGTTAGTTAGTTATCTAAACCTGAATTCAGTTAAATTCAGTTAAATTTCAGTATCAAACGACTGAGGTCCAGTTAATATGTGATCACAATTATATAAATATCAGAGAGTCATTGAATAAATTGAAACAAGGAAAAATGGGTTCAGCAACTGTAATTTGTGTGATATTGGGACATAGGATGTTCATCCCATTTTTGTACTGTATAGGAATTATAAAATTTACCAGAACATATTAATATGCTGAAAATTATAAAATTATATTTAAATCTACCAATTACATTCAAAGCATGTTGTTTGTTTGAAAAAATCTAATCCTTGTAATTAATGCTGTTTACCGTGTATGATAGCAAAAATGGTCAAAATAAATAACTAACTACTACTTCTACTACAAGTTCCGGTGCCCTCTTTTTCCCGTGTCCGGATAACAGCCGCAAAGCACAGCTCCCGCTTCGGGCAGCTGCCGTACGGGCAACTGCCTTTCATATAACTGCCAAGCAGACTACTGCCATAAAATATTTGCCTTATTAACTATCGGATACGTTGTAAACGTATGTTACGATGGTTTATGCGATCACTATCATGTCTGTTAGTGTGTGTGTGTTAGTATGTCCGCACGATAACTCGAAAACGACTCAACCGATCGACACCAAATTTGGTACGCAGGTACTTCAGGTCATTGGAACCTATGGGATTGATTTTCAGCCAAATCGGCCAACCCCTTCCCCCCGGGGTTGGGGTCATCTATTTTTTCAAATACAACATATGGCATATGACACCTCTTTCGAAACCTCTCGATTAATAGATCATCGTCAAGTTCGTCTTTTTTAAATCGGTCAACCCCTTCCCCCGGGGGAGGAGGTCATCTATTTTTTCAAATATAACATATGGCATACGACACCTCTTTCGAAAGCTCTCGATTAATAGATCATCGTCTAGTTCGTCTTTTTGAAATCGGTTCTTGTCTTTAAGCATAAGCTCACGTTTTATTTTATCTATTTACAATGCGTAAGCTTAACTCACTTTGATTAATGTTTGATAACATCGTTTAATTACTATAGTTTGCATCATATCCGATAGTTTTTTCCATCGGTATGGTTACCGTTCTAGTTATATGAAAAGCTCTTTTCAAAAATCGAGTGTGTTGATCGGTTTAGGCGGGAATTCAAGCTTTTAATAAGTGCGTGTAAATCGATTTCACGAATTCCGACTTGTTCTCACCAACGCTGACTTGTGCTTAGAAACTACTGACTTTTTTTCACCAATACCACGGTGGAGCATCACACATGTAGCCTTCGTCAGACTTGAAATACTCATAGACTAATTGCGTTTCGCTTGAATGATGTTTTCACCAGTACGCAACTTGGATAAGACAATAATTATGATGTTTTCACCAAAATTCAACTGGAATAAAACAGGTAAACCTGTGGTTAGACAATTTTAGTTTTGTTCCCTCAATGGGGATTTTATTTGAAGGTTTAGAGAGCAACGATCGCCAGCCACAAAATTACAGAATTTTTAAGCATATTAAAAGTACAAGTAATTATATTGTTTTATCATATTTTTAAATATATTGTTGGTAAGGATATTATAATAAGTAATCATAGTATACAAATGAAACGTGTGTGATCACTTGAGCACACATATGTTTTAGTGTAATCTACATATATAACTGAAAAAGTGTGTGTACGTGCCTGAAAAATAATAATGTTAATCCGTAAAATATTGTATAAATTTGACGAAATTAAGTTATTTGTTTTATTTGATTATGATCGCGTACCCTTTTATAGTTTTCTTATTCTCAAAGCAAAATTTGTCTTCACTTAAGCAACGTACTCAGACAACTACAAGCAAGTTTCACTGATTGTATATCGCAGCAGCGTAATAGTTTGTGTATGTGGTGGTTTGTACGTATTTTGGAGAAGGTTTCAGGTCTGATGCAGTTGTAATGCATAAATTCACAAAGTGCATGAAATAAGTCGTCATTACTTTTAGCTTTCCCGCAAAGTGGACAATTTACTGATGGGGTGAATTTGAAAGACGTATGATTTATGTACATATTCAGGAATGGAAGTCGCCTGCGCCTGGCATGAAGGTGCAGATTACAGAATGTTCGCTTATGCTGCAAACTTTGGTCGTACGAGAGATATTGTTCCATAGAGTGTTGTGAATTCATTTTGTGGTAAAACGAACCATATGATGATCTAGTACAACATTTGACGTCCAATAAGTTATTCTTTTGTACATGCAAAGCTATAAGGTCTCCTACAGTAAGGTAGTCCCAGTTAAAGTGATGGGAATGTTGAGAAACATATGATATATTTAACCTCAAAATCTCTTGTTTCAGCCTGGAGAATCAATTATTTGGTGACGACTTAGTTTCAACGGCGTCAAGTTTTAAAAGCTCGCGCAGACAAATATTAGAAAGGCGGGATTTGGTTTGGTCTCAGATTTTGTCCCACCAATACAATGATCGTCGTAGCATTCGATAGGAAGTAGAATTCCATTCGTAATAAGTAACCCGGGGAGTTGCGAGGAAGTTGAAGAAGTCTTCTGATAATGGTATTTTGTATTCTGTCTATTTAGACAGACTTATGTAGTCCCCAAGTTTCGGCAGCATTCAAAGGTATCGAGAGCAACATAGAATCTTTTAGACGCATCATAGCTTGCCAGCAGCAAGATCTACTTCTACATATAAAATTAGCCATCATCTTTGTTGCTGCTGCACATTTTGCCTTAACTGCTTTGACATGTTCATGGAACTTTCCACAAGTGCAAAACGTCACTCCAAGGTATGTAAAAGTTTGTACAACTTCCACCGTTTGCTGGCTATAGAAAAAATCTCTGTTAGCTAAAGTCGTCTTGTTGATGATGGAAGATTTGGATCTTCGTTTTTTGATCATTAACTGTTAGTCCCATTTCCTCGCAGTATGTATGCAAAACTTCTAGTTTTCGCTGCAGTTGCTCTGGTGAGTCAGCTAGAACAACCATATCATCAGCATAAGCCAGTACGTTAAAGGACTGTTTGTGGTTAAGGTTAATGCCGCGTAGACCATCAGATTCTGCTAGTTTATATCAATCCTCAATGTCGCTAATGTAAAGAGAGAGCAAGATTGGACTTGTCAGTTCACCTTGCAGTACACCTTTTGCCATTTCGTATTGCTTTGTATGACCATTTTGAGTTCGCCCAGACATTGTTGCTATGTTGTAAATGGCTTTCAGTGTTCTTATTAATTTTTGGGATACGCCTATTAAGTTTTTTCCAAAGCTTATTGTGGTTGATAGAGTCGAAAGCTCTCGCAAAGTCAACAAAAAATAGATGAAGTTTACGGCGTTTGCTTCGGGCTCGGAAAATTTTCCGTGTTGCATCTAATGTATATACGTGATCTGCACATCCTTGACCTCCTGAACCCTGCTTGTGCCTCCGAGATTATTTTCTTCCACCCATTTCTCAAGGCACATGAGTAATATGCTTGTCATTATATTTAGAATTGTGTTGATGTGCGAAATTCCCCTGTAGTTTCTTGGATTAGATGCATCATCTTTTTGTGTATCATGACAACTTCGATATTTGAGAGATCTCTTGGGAAATTTTCAGAGGAAAAGCTTGCGTTAAATAAAGCAGTCATTGCATCTATCCAGAGTCAGATGTTTAAGAAACTCGTTCCTGATACTGTCAGGGCTCGGACTTAGTACGAGCGATCTTAGTACGTCCTCTCTTGTGATGCAGCAGTCAAGAGCAGGATGCATGACGCCAGAGAAAATTGTGTTTTCATTTATACGTGATGGCAGAACAGGGTCATAGAATTCTTTCCATGCTTCTTTTTTGATTTCGCAATGACTATTTGACTTTATATTGAAAGATCTACAGCTTTCTTAAAACTCAGACGGGTTAGCACTTTATCTTGTCACCCAATGCTTGATAGTAGAGCTCCTTTTTTAATTTTGTCAGATTTTTAAAATAAGTTCTGTAATCCAGGAAGATAGATAGATTTGGATCATTAAAACCAAATTTCTTACAGTTGCGCAGGCTGCGGTTTAATTTTTTCTTCATCTTTGCACATTCTTTGTCAAAATAAGGCTGATTTGCCTTGGATACATCTCGCGTTATGTGGACAAGGCCAATTTCTTTTTCAGCTTCATTGATTGGATTAGGTAGGGAGAAGTATTGCGATTCTACAGGATCGTTTACGTTGGGAACCAGTAACTTATGCATCAAAGCAATTTTTTACCGGGAGTTGTAGTTTTGGTTTTAGACGTTTTTAGATTGAGTGGTGGAAAAGAAATTGTAACAGGTTGATGGTCAGATAATGCGGTGTTTTTGACTCTAATGTTTTCATTGCTGTTCTTTGGTCTGTTATTATGTAGTCAACAACACTACTTAAATTTGCTCATCAGAGTTTGTTCTCCCGTTACATATCACAAAGCTGTTAGGTTCTAGGAGCCCCGACAATAATTGTCCTCTAGTTGATAGATCCTTATCAGCTGATGATCTGTTCTGAGTTAATTACAAGTTTAGATCCTTGGGGATTTTTTGCTTGTTCGCCGTTCTTGCGTTAAAGTCCTCCCATTATTATATCTTCGTTCGAATTTAAAGAGTCGATGAGGCACATTGTATCCTCTAACAGCCTGTCGTTATTTGCTCCGGGTGGAATATAAATTGTGACGATAATAACGCTAACGGCCTTCACCCCTACAGCACATCACCCCGTCAGTGTACATTACCCCTTCAACCATTTCCCCTTCGATTCCTTACCCCGTCAACCATTACCCCTTCAGTTCGTTACCCCTTCA
>JAQIWN010000857.1:0-25788 GCA_034699025.1 Entomobrya cf. arborea Gr-Col-00668
GCTATTTTTAGTCACCAGGGCTATTTGAAAAATATTCGCTCAGCATGACCACCAGGGCTACTTTGGGTCAACAGGGCAATTTTTAGTGACCAGGGCTATTTGAAAAATATTCGCTCAGCATGACCACCAGGGCTACTTTGGGTCAACAGGGCTATTTTTAGTCACCAGGGCTATTTGAAAAATATTCGCTCAGCATGACCACCAGGGCTACTTTGGGTCAACAGGGCTATTTTAGGTTACTAGGATTATTTCAAAAAAATAGCTCAAGATGGCCACCAGGGCTATTTAAAAAGTTCGTAACCGAGCTATTTGTAAGATTTCGAACGTACGTATTTCTTTATTGCTCCATAACATTACATCATGCAACAAAATGTTTTTGGTACAACTACTTTTCCGGTCCAGTTTTAATGCTTCATTGAGAAAGATAAGGAAAAACTATTTTATGCGACAATATTTCGCTTATTTATGAATAATTTAAACTGATTTTCGTTATAAAACGTTCACTTGTTTTTAAGTACATATATTAAACAAGTATGGTATAATGACAGTAAACGTACGCAGTTACCATTTAAAAATCTTTTATCCAAATATTTGAGTAAACTTTTGTGTAAACATATTTTATCATTATTTTTGAAATTAATAATTTAGAAAACATTCAAGGGCAAAAAATTTGACATACCATTTATTGGCAAAATTTAGTTTTTTTCAGGGAAGAGGGAAAAAATTCATGTTCGGTATTTTTCCAAACATTTTTAGCTAGAATATCTTTCAACCAATTCACCCATGCTTTTAACTTTTGACGCATTGTAACTTTATAATATTATTAGAAAAGGGATCTCATAAAATTGATTCACCATATCTCATAGTATCATCGTTTTTTCTTACTCTTTTCATGGAATTTAAACCTGGAAAATGAATTTTCAAAATAAGTAAGCGGGTTTTTGTATCTTGTTCTAAAAATTAAGTAGGGGTTTTGTGATTTTTATGTATTTTAGGTAAAGCATTCTAATACTAAGCCATCGATATGACTTTTTACCCTTTGTAACGGAGCAATTTTGGCCTAATTAGTAGTCTTATGCCCCTTTATTAACAGTAAGTACCTCATGCTAGTATAATATAACAGTTATGATCTTGTACGATCTGGGTTTTATAGATTAATTCATTTTTGCAAGTGCAGCTGGTTTACGAAGACGATTTTTACAAAAAAGTATACAAACAGTATATTAGGAAATACCAAATAGGCCTTAAAGTATGTCGAATTAAACTTTACACCACAGTATTATGATTTTATTGAAAAACATGTCTGGTCCAATATTTCAATGCGCTGATATTCCTGCGTAATTTCTTGTCATTCGATTTATTAAGTTGTGAAATTCTATTATACATGACGCTCAAACCATTTTTCTTTCTCTAAATATATTTAAATTGTAATGAGGCCGTTTCATCTGACAGATAGTGTAATAAAGTGCATGTTTTTTTTAAATTTGACAAGTCACGTTACGTTAACTAAATTTTGCAACTTTTATTTCGCCTGTCAGAATCCGAAAGAAAATTTTACGCTCGTTTTCCTCATTTACTGAAATGAAAAATGATTTCTTCATATGCAGTAATTCATTATAGTTTATTTTTAACAATGATGTGCATGTCATGAAATGAGGACAACACTCATTTATAAATGTGAACTGTTATCTATAGTTACTTCAATCAAACACTCGTGAATATCATGTGCTCTAACTTGCCCCAACCTATTAACTGTTATTAATTCAGTTTATATACCGTAAATAGTAATAGTGCTCAACTTATTAACACTTCATGACTATGTGCTACAACATTTGTAGTTGCGTAAACCATATTCATCCAAAGCAGCATCACACGTACTTAAACTTCTGTTGTTCATGTCATGAAGAAGTCAAATGTTGTGCATATTGCGCAGTAGAATTAGTTTCACAACAAGTGCTCAAAGTATATCAAAACTTTAAATATTTAAATGTTCAGTAAGGGTTTGAATTTCTCTCTGAGTACTGGGAACTGCATTTTTAGGCTCTAGCCTGTATTTGAACTTTTTCTTTTGTACACTTTCCCACTACATGTTTTTTCAGAATTTATTATTATTGACCAAAATAAACAGCTTAGATTTTGATAAAAGTGACTTTGGGTTTGGTTTTATAAAGGTCTACGCAAATGGCATATTTTGATCAAGGTTTTTCTGCTAACACCAAATTATACTGTTTTAAGTATGCCACGTGTAAGGTCTTTGACCACGGAGAGCGAAGAGGTGCTGCTGGAAAACTTTACTGTTGTAAACAACATAAACAACCTGTCTGCCCACGCAAAATTGGAAGCAGTTATAAACCACCTTTACGATAGCATATTTGTATATTTTAACGAAGGAACCAAACGAGATGTTTTACAAGTACTTTGGAGTACCATACCAAATGACGTTTCAGCAGATATGCACAATAGAAACGATAAATGGTCAAGGTACTGCGTTCTAGAGGCATTCAGAAAAGTCGCAAATCGGTAAGTTTGAGTTCATAACAAATAATTAACTTTAAATGCTATTAGAATAGTTCGTTTATTTACAAAAATTACAGTGACAGCAATGTCATTACCGCAGCGGTCAACAACCTAAAAAACTGTAGAAATGTACCTTACGTAGCTGAAGAAGTTGCTGACTTCTTAAGGAACTACGAAAACTCTCTAGAGAGCCTTGTTTTTGAAAATTTGCCTTCAACTACACGAAAACATGATTATAAACGGAAGCGTTGTGAGAGCATTGATATTGATGAAAACAAAGTACAACGAAGTGGAGTGTTTGTTGGAACGTGCTACACAACAATCATTGCAGTCCTTGCCATTATTATTCTTGTATCGGTATTTCTGTACTTTCTTGACAAAGTTAACACAAAGCTGGATGCAGTTTCACTAGAAGGGGATACAATGGTAACATACAAAAATAGACGATCTACTCCAGTACGTATCTTATACAAACTCAGATATAAACAATTTTAAGTATAAAACATGCTTCAATAATATATAAGTATATGTATAAACAAATATGAACTTGTTTTATATTGCCATAGAAAACGACAGAAATAACATACTGGACAACTGCCATATCAGATAACAGCCCAGCATTACAAATAATACAATCGAGTGGCCCATTGATTACCACAATAATTCTGAAAAGCTACATGGAGTACAAAACCGTTATAGCTGATATAGTCTCTGGGCATAATATAAATCTTACATTGGCCATTGACAGTACAATACACTGGCCTAATAATGCCGTCCTTAATAATACAGATAGAATAGTAGACTTACACATAAAGGGAGCTGTGAATCCAATTATGCTTTTCAACGTTTTGAGTAGCATGCCAAATTTGAAAATGCTAAAAATTACCAACTCATTCAATCATTTATGCAGAGTGAGTCCAAATGATAATTCGTTTGAGGGTAACATGATACACTTAAAATCATTAAAGAAAATTCACTTTGATAACTTTCCAGAATGTATATCGTTTTACAAACAATTTACAAAGTACACTGCTATTAAGAATCTTAGTATATTTAGTTTGTCGAATTCTCGTGTTACCGAAAATAATTATGTTGTGATTCAAAAAATCCTAAAGAAATCTAGAGACTCAATAGAATCCCTTCAGTTTCCTAAAACAACTTGGAATGCCCCACTTTTTGATTATCGAATCAGCACACTACATAATCTTCATTCACTTCACATCGATTTTATGAATAATACTTCATCTCAAAATAGATTTTCAATAAGTAGGCACATTGATAACTTTTTCCCAAACCTGAAATCTTTTACCTCCTCATACGGTTATCTTCCAATAAACGAATTTCAAAATTTGTCTGAATGTAAAAAGTTGGAGAAATTAAAAATTAAGTTAATAATTCCCCAGAACCAGACTAGCATTGATTTAAGTACATTAACAATTTACTTTCCTGAAATGCAACATGCTAATTTGTATTTTTGGTTTGAAAGTTTTGCAGTTAGAAAAGTGTGTCGGATGGATGGTAAGGAAGAAATTAAAGCTCATGTGAAAAATTTATTTCTAGAATCTAATTGTGTTGTAGTCAGTTCAAAAATGAGGAGCTTTTAATTGTGTAAAAATCGAATATGCATCTAATAATAAATGTTAAGTTTTCATCAACAATTTAATCATGACAGAATTAATTTATAGTTGATATAGGAAAACGTTTTTAAAATATGCGTGTACTTATTTACATTTACAAAACTGTTTTAAAAATAAAGAAACAATAAAATTACCAATTTATTCCGTTTATTTGCTGTGTTTACGTGTAGTATTCAACTACGTGTTTTATACTATGTTAAATAAACTTAAGTTAAGCACGATTTTATATACAATGTAAGAGCTGCCATCTGTAGACAAATAGCCAAGCAGTTTATGCTTGGGTAGATTATCACTAGCCAAATTATCTTTAATGCAAAAATATAGCTAATATTATTTGTCAGCCTTAACCGTGATTTATATCCATCCAATTATTTTATCAAATTATAGAAGACAAGTAAATGCGAATTTGGATGTGTTTTAAGTGTGTTGTTTCAATAATTATTTATATGTAACGTGTATGTCAAATACTTATGTGGATAAGATGTAAACTTTAAGCTTAGATAAATGTTGTAACAGACACAGATTTTTCATCAAACCAACTGTAAACAATTTGAGATATAAGTCGCAAAAGTAAATTTTATTTACTGGTGTAGAATCATTAAAAACTTGAAATTGAAATTATATGCATAAATTTTGACATATTGACGTAAGCTATACAATTGAAATTATTTTGCTATAAAGCACTTAAACGCAATTTTATCTCGATTGCTTTGACATTTGACTTTTATTTCATTCTCCTGGTTGTCTGTTATTTGAGAAAAGCCAATTGGGTTTAGAAGCACCCCATTCGATCAGAAACCAATTATTTTAGTGATTGAAGTTTTATGGCTTGCTTTATTAGTTATTAAACTTTGATTTTAAAAAACAGACTTGTTAATTTATACAAGATTTAAAACAATTGGTACAAGATTATTACAGTTTTACCAATATATTGCGGTCTTTTGACGAACAAATTGATTCTTATCATGAAATAATCGATAATTAATTTTTATTTCTACAAAATGAAATTATGAAGTGTTTTACGGTTGATGGTTTAAATATTGAACTCAAGCTTTCGAAATTTAATCAATTTCTTCTTCAGGAGTACAGTTTCAGAAACAATTGAAAATTGCGAAACAAAATAGTACTAGTACTCGGAATGATAATAAAATTAGCACATTAACAAGATTTCTATTAATGGTACAAGAATCCTAGGAAATGTTATCATCTTCCAAAGTTGCTTTCAAGTTTCTTGAAAATAGGAAGTATGAAAGTTGAGACAATAGGGCTGAGAGGTAGGCCGCTATTTTTGTTGATTTTTAAGTCGGGATCTAGATTTTGAATGTAAAGACCTTTTTTGCTACTCTATGAAATGGGAATGATTTTCTATTTCTACAAGACTTGCTGAGTCTAAGGTTATCTTGTGAACCGGATATTGATGTAAATGTTCGGAAACTGCTGTTTTACTGTTTTTCCTATTGTTTTTACAAAACAATTATTTTTACGGTATGTTACATAAAGCTTATTTGCAAAAACAATTATTCAGCATAACCGTTGCGTCCAAAATTGTTTGCATTTAACTGTATATATTTAGCTAAGCTCAACAAATCTTTTTTTTTTCAATTTATGGTTCATTTGCATCTGAGAGCTTATATTAGTAGCATCTTGGAATTCTCAAGTTCGAAATAAGGAATCCACTACCTATTGACAGCTTTACCGGACTAGGCCTTTGCCTACAGTGTATTTTAGTTTTGTATTCCAGGCAAATTGCAAAGATAAATGATACGTTTTGCATTCAATTTCAGTGTTCACTTGAAACCTACAATATTATAAATGATGGGATTGAAACGCAGCATAGATGTGTGTATAATTTTCAACATTAAGTTTAAAAACGTTTAAAAATTGTCATCCGGTCAACTGTCGTTTCTTCTCAATTCCATTTCTGTAAAATGTCTTCCGGCCTAATGTCGTCCGGCCTTTTGTCTGTCGGTCAAAAGATTCCGTTCAAGTGACGGCACACGATTGTACTCGCACTTAGCAGTATAGAAGCAAGTTAGTCAAATGTAGATTGTATGAATGAGTTTCGGTCAAGAAGTTCCAGTTTTGAACGCTGTCAACAATTACCTTTAATGGAGCATCGCCCCTGTGAGATTCCACTTTTAAATCAAAACAATGAATTTTTCCGACGTAACACGGCAGACCACAAGCACTATATAAGTTTTTTTAGCATCGTAAAAATAAGTTTACTGCTTGTCTGAAAAGTAGAAATGCTGTGGTCTGCTTTATTGGGGGCGTGCTGGGAGCATTTGGTCTAGGAATACTAGCATTTTTGATTTTTAGGCCAAATATACTAAAATGTGCATAAGCATGTGTATTTTGAATGCAACTCAATCTCTGCCTTGTGAAGTTCATGTGTGTTAATACACAAAAACAATTGTAAAATGCTAGTATTTTTTTAAATACTGTAAAACCTGATTAAATTAATAAATATTTATTCAGTTATTTATATACATTTCTAAAATTGAATTATAATTTGCAGTTCTTCCAAAAAATCAAAACTTTTGAGTGAATAATGGTAACCTAAGCAAACTATTTGTTTCATCAGTAGTTAATTTAAATGAATACTTAATTTAACTAATTTCAAACGTTTAGAAAACTTATAACGAACCTTTTAAACATGTGATATATTTCAATACAATATAATTTAATCTTAGTTTACAACAGATATTCCTCAAAAACTTCTCGAACCGTTTATTAGTGTCAAATTTGTTTTTTTACTTAGCCATCACTTCACTTATAGTTAACACCGAGTCGACAATACTTTCAAGCAAATTACTCATATAGTTCATTTTAATATCAATATCAATAATTCCAATGTTACCCGCAGGTATGGAAACCACTTTCAAACTCTTTATAATACGTGCTATAACAGGCTTACTCACATCATTTCTCCTGTACAAATTAGCCTCCATTTTCCACTTTCGTAGCAAAGCACCCGAAACCTTGAAAACAGCACAACCCAGCGCAAATACAACTTGAAGCACCACAAAGCCCATACACGCTACTTGTAAAGCCGGTAAAGCTAGTGATGCATTATTTCTTTTCATTCCTATATATATTGTGCATGCACTTAGCAGTGTAAATAAAAACACAGATCCCAAAATAAGTGCTGACAAATTTACTTCAGCCCTGTTCATTAAATTTGTAGCCACGCGAATTTGTTGAAATGTTTTAATTCTGGACAAACTAAGTGACTTTTTCCACATGGTATGCATTAACATTATCCGTACCAAACCTCCAAATATACACATAAAAGATAAAATACGTAAAACCATGACAGCCATTTGCGCTACATGAATAAATAGCAAACATTTTGTAAACAGAACTAAATAGGTTTGAAAAGTTTTCAAACCAATAACGCAATGAAGTAAAACAGTGAAAGAGTCTAATTGCTGATATCCAATATATGTCGCTGCGCCAAGTCCTACGGCTGCATATCCTAACGTAAACAATGAGAATCCAAAGCCTGTAAGTGTGGACAAAGTTGTCTTACCGACTTTTGTATTTTCTAAGTATGTTTCAAACATTTTATATGACCAATTGAAATTGCTTACTATTTCGTCTGCAGTAAATATAAAAATGACGTCGCCTATCGCCGAGCAACTCATCACGGTCACAGTTACTAATATAATTGGTATAGAGCTACAAGTACATTGATAACCGATAGATTGTTTGAGCACACCAATTGTGCCAACAAGCAATGTGTGAAGGAGCTTGTATATGGCTGAAAACCAAAACAGTTTTAACATTGGTTTAGAGACTTTGTATTGCCGTAATCTATAATTCCATTTTGCAGGAAACGGAAACACGACAGAGTTGAGTATTTGATTTAGAAAAATTACACAATCAATTGGATGGATTTTTAATTTCCGTGAAGAATTGATATTTCGTTTAAATGGTAACAAAGATGCTATTTTATTGCATTTATTCATCGTTAATACTAATTTTTATGAATTTTTTAAAGTCAAATAAAGAATTTTTAGCTGTTTTATATGTACGTCGTTCTAACAATTATTTAAAAAATAACTACTTGTTAACACGGATCTACAAATGTAAAAGTTAGAAAACATTAACAAATGTTTCAATTTTAACTTTTGTGGAAGGTGGTTTCGACGAGGAATTTTAAGAGAATGAGCTAAGCTTCTGTTGTACCGCAATAGCACGTTAAATAAAGCAATACTCAATACTCAAAGCTGAGGCTCAATTAAGAAGCTTTTAAGAATAAAGTACAGATTTTAATCACAATACCTCAGCATAACATAATTACATATTCGCCTTTTGCTTCCAAACATGTTTTGAAATAAAGCAGTAAGGATGATTAATATCATGTTTTCGAAGTCCACGAGTTAGATGAAATTGTTTTTGAACTTAATAACAAAAAAAGATTACGAGTTAAAATTTTGGCTTCATAGTTAACTCCTGTTTCCTATTTTTAAAAACCTATTAACTTCAATCAAATAAAATCATTAAGTATATGATAAAAAAGAAAATTATTAAATGATAAGTAACATATTAAGCTTTAAAAATACAAAACATAATCGAAGCTTCCAGGTTATCATAATTTATAAAAATTCTTAGTTCTTGTTTTTAGAGTAAACATGCAGTCAGAAAAAAATTCGAAACGAAAAATACAAAACTAAATATAATTATATATATTTTACTAAATAAAATTTTGTGAATAATTTATCGGCTGCCATTACCAATCAATAACTTAAATTAAAAGAAACACATCTATGATTAAGTTAAAAGCGCCTCTAAGTTCATTTATAGCCTTAGTGTTGTGGTTTGCATTTTCAAGAACTAATCATTTTCCCAACTTTGTCATGTTTCCACCGTTTACTTTAGCCAGATCCCTTTTTCCCATTAAGCCATTACCTGAAATTGTTAACACCGAATCGACAATCCTTTCAAGTAACCCACTCATATAGTTCATTTTAATATCGATATCAGTTATTCCGATATTTCCTGCAAGTATCGAAACTACTTTGAATTTGAAACTCTTATAACCTTTTTCATAAAAGGCTTACTTATATCATTGTCGTTTGGGGCACTTATAAGTGGTTCAAAAAAAGTTAAAGGTATTGCTAAAACGATTAATGGAAGCAAAACTACATTATTTGGACGAATTGCTAATAAATAGGACAAACATGGTATATAAACTAATATTTTACAATTTTTATTGGCGACAATTTAGAAAATTAAAATGGGTTGCAACTATTTTTCCCAGAAATAATTGCTTAACCATACTAAATTATTGTCAAACGTTACCTGAGGACAAATATTATAAATCAGTTGCCCCTTTGATTCCCTATTCAGAGGTAAATGATTTTTTTTCTTATGACTATGACATATGCTCTCACATAAGCTAATGTCGAATTAAATACACTCAACATACAAGATATATTATTATATTATCATTCTTACGAGAATTTATGATATGTTACTTTCTATTGTATGGATTAAACCTACATAGCGGGTTAGCTATGAAATGAGCCAATTTTGATTCTTTATAAAAATAGAACGAATCAATGAACCAAGCTAAAAGTGGCATTGTTAGAATGCCTTTGGTTTTACGTAAAAATGGACCAAAGGATTTTTCTCTAATTGCTTTATCCTTATAATTATGAATTAAAATGTCGGACGCTGAAAATCTGCAAATGGGAAGTGAGCTCTTAAAATAATTAAGGTGTCTAATAAATACGAACTTCCTTTTTTGATTAATAATTTATTTGACAATTTTAGTGCTTGTTTAGCTAGCAGCAGAGAAAATGTGTCATAAGTTTGTCAGATCTAAGGCTGAAGCTCAATGCATAAAAAAAGCTAACCGGTCAAATTTGACTTGAAATGCTGAAATTATTGAACACAATGTAAATAATTTGTATCAGCGTGCAGCTTAAGATTTGCTCGCTAGCACCAAATATAACGGACTCTCATTACAGAAAGCTACAGTCCCGTCATTACTATCTATGTATAAGACCGTTAACAAAATTTGTCCTTTCAATGATAAGAAGTGAAAAAACTCCAATTTTTGCAAAAATTGCAACCTTAATTACTTGGACCAAGATGGTCACATTGGCCAAGTATGGACAGTAAATAGAACTTACACTTACTACTGATAACTCAGTTTCAAACTTTCATACAGTTTTGTTTCACCCAATTATGAAATTCGTCAGCAGTCAAAATGTCAACCGAAAAAGACACTTTAAAACCGCAGTTTGGACAATTTTTTATATGTGATCTTGCTAGTAAATGGGAAAAGTTAAGGCTAAGTCTTTTTACATGAATTTAGGTTGGGATAATGTGTACATTTTGGAATTAGCAATTGGTTCTGGTACTATCTCTTGTTGTAAGTAAACATGGTCAAAGTCGGCTCATTTCATTTGTAACACGCTATGTATGCTCCAGAATTATGTTAGTTTTTCTAAATATTTAAATATCATGGCATAGATTCTGTTAGTGGAACAGCACACCTTGACTAAACGACACGGTATTACCGGATGAGATAGTCTTATAATTATTGAACAAAATCGTTGACTTTCTAAAAAAAATCTCAAAAATTAAATGAATCGCAGGAGTAATTGATTCATAATGTTTGCGTTCAGGGACAACCTAAAATAAATACAAGGAGGAATGATCACTTTTTTAAGGAATCAAAATGTACTCCCAATTGAAATTTTATGACGTTGTTTGACTTGATTCTTTATTGGTCTCTGAATATTAACTGAATTCAGAACAAAAAGCCCAGCTCTATTTTCAGTTGTCTGAGCAAAAGCATTTGGTTATAATTGCGCCGCATTCCATAACAAACCAGTTATTGATATGACTGAGGTTCCATGGTTTCCTTTTTTAGATATTATTTTTCAATTAAAAAAACAGCCATGTTTATTTATATATGTTGTAAAGCAATTGGTACAAGATGTTTGCATAATCAACTTCAAAAAACCAAAATCTAAACTTTTAGATAATAAATAACGCTATTAGATTTTCTCAATTTATATGATTTTAAATTTAGTGCACTCAAACCCCATTTTAAAAACTTTTTCTTTAAATTTGTTCTCGTGAAACGTTCGTGAAAAAACGAAAGTAGTACGAGCTTTGTATTAACAGTTTATTAAGTTACGCAAGAATATCTTTCAGTGTTAGCACTAAGCTAACAATGTTTATTAACAAACTGCTCATGTAGTTCATTTTAATATCGATATCAATAATTCCGAAACTTCCCGCAGGAATTGATATAACTCTGATGCTCTTCACAGTTTTACTGAATGCATGAGTTCTATTTTTACACAAACTAGCCTCAGTTTCCCATTTCCTTAGTAAAGCATTTGAAAAGTTAAAAAACGAACAGCCAAGGGTAAAAAGTACGTGCAGCATAGCTACTCCCATACATGCTACAGAAAAAGCTGGAATGGCAAGTGGCACATTATTTAATCGTAATCCTACATATATAGAACATGCACTGATCAGTATGAAGATATAAACAGAACCTAGTAAAAGTGCTGTTAACGACACTTCAGCCTGGTTCAGTAGTTGTGCCACTACTCTTATTTCTCAAACAATCTGCAATCTAGAAATAGTCAAAGATTTTTTTAACAATTTACGCAGTAACAAAACCTGAACAATAATTACATGGATAAGCATAAATGATAAGATACGAAGTATCATAACAGCTATTTGGCCTATGTGAATAGTCAGCAGAAAATTCGTCACTAAAACCAATTTGCTTCCAGAAAACGACTGAAAAATCACACAATTCGAAAGCATTGTAAAAGGATCTAACTGTTTGTAGCCAATATAGGTTGCTGCAGCCATTCCAACGGCCACATATGCTGTAGTAAATACCTCTAGTATATAACCAATCATCAATGGTGACGGGTTTTTACCTGAAAGATGAATTTTTTAAAAATTAATATGAAACTTTATCTTGAATTTTATCAGCATCAATCAAATTTTGTTTGTTAAATTACCGATTTTCATATTTGACAGGTATACTTTCATAGCACTGTAGCCCCATTTGTAACTAATCACTATGTCATTTGCAGTTGTAATAAAGATGATATCGGCCAAAGTGGAACAAATGAACACCGTTATAAATATAAATGCAATCGGTAGAGATAGATGAGTGCATTGGAATTTTTCCGAAATTATCTTTAGTATTCCAAGTGTTGTGACAAAGACTGTATGTAAAAGTTTGTAACCGGCTGACATCCAATAAAACTTTAACTTGCGACTTGAAATTTTGTACTTTTTAAATTCTTTATCCCAATGCAAAGGAAAAGGGAAAACCAAGTGATTTAAGAATTGATTTAAAATTATTGTAGAAATGACTGGACTATTTTTTCGTCTACAAGAAATTTTGTACCCAATATTTAAAAAATGAGTAAGAGGGCGTTTTATTGACGCAAATATAGATGACGCCTGTGGTTTCATATTTTTTCACACGGATTGTTGTAAAATAGTTGGAAAACTTATAATTCAAACCTCTTTTAAATTAAATTCAAGTCTTTTAACCTTTCTAAATGAACTAAAAAACGGTCTAATAGTTCAAAGTGACTTTTAAAAAATGTCCGGTTTTGTCAAAGTAAAAGTTGAAATTTTATGGCATGAAACCTATTACGTAGTTTCTAAAACGCTTATCCAAAATTGTATCCCTTTCAAGAGTTCTGAAACCAATTTCATTTAATATGTGTTCCAGTTTAAATGCAACAGTCGAGGATACTTACCTGCATTAAGTCTAATGGAGGAAACTTTACTTATTACAACAAACAGCTGAACTAAATATTCTTAATTTATTTTCCTCAGGTAAATGTTTACGAGATTGGTTGTAA
The DNA here is from genome assembly GCA_034699025.1 of Entomobrya cf. arborea Gr-Col-00668. Classification (NCBI taxonomy): domain Eukaryota; kingdom Metazoa; phylum Arthropoda; class Collembola; order Entomobryomorpha; family Entomobryidae; genus Entomobrya; species Entomobrya cf. arborea Gr-Col-00668. Next base: position 13,022 of record JAQIWN010000857.1, read on the forward strand.
TCGCCTAATGGTAATCGACAATATTAACTAAATGATATAAGCCACGAAAAACTTCTGTAGAAATGTAGTGAAACGAGTAGCAAATATTTAAATGCTAATATGGGAACAATGTTTACGGCACTTTGAATGCAAACAGATTTTTTTAGTGGAAACAGAGCTGTGCGGTCCATGTTTTTAAGCTTTATTGCTTGAAGTAAAAGATCTAACGTCAGATTTTGTTGTCTAAACAACTGATTATAAATCCCGATGTGAATCGCGTAATTTTTATATCTGGAACGTTGTCGTACAAACAAAAAACTTACAAACATACGAAAGGCAGTTATAAAGTAGTTTTCATCAATTAGTACATTATATAAATTTAATTCCTAGTTTTGGGAAATTCGTGTGGTTAAACTATTCAAGTGTTTAGTAAAGTTAAAAAGTAATTGGTTACATGAAATATTCTTCCTAAAAGAATATGTAAAACCTCAATTTTTATCGTTTAAATCCAAAGTAGTTGATTGTGAAGCAATTCAGGTTGCACTCAATTGATCCATCTGATCCTACATTACAACTCAACAACAATTACTTTAATGACGATAAGTGTACTTAAATTAAATAACTGACCAAATTGATTGCTTTGCTACGTCTCTCCGCCTGCCAATTTATATTTTCGTTACATGCTGTAAACCGCATGGTATTATTATTCTTTGTAAGTACGTCCTCATGCATTTACGAAAATTGGAGGCTCTCAAAGGCACTTTTAGTTTTCAAAAGCATTTACAAAATATAATATTTAAAAATCTCGTTAGGAGTTGTACTTCAAAATTTGAAGTTCAAATATTTATTTAAGCATCAATCACTAAAATTTGGTAAAATCAAATATTGTGAATACTTTGGTACCTGAGGTATCCTCTTGTGACAGGTTACCCCAATCATCAGAAGCGGCTTTTCTCCGTCACCATGCATCTTTATTCAGGCCTCCATGCCAATACGAGGCTGCCACACAACGCAAGAGAAGAAGTGAGCAAGATCCCACTCACCATCATCATTCATTCATATTCACTCTATCATTTTCTGTATAATAACTTACTTCAGAATATATCCTACTCTATTTATTAACATTAAAAGATGCAAATGATTGATAAAGCTATAAGAGCTTGAAAGTGCACTTATATACCTAGTGAAGTGTTTTACATTTATTTATACTAATATCATAACTGCGACCCTTTTACTTTAGCCAGATCCGTTTTTTTCAACTGATCCATCACCTCACTCATTGTTAACACCGAATCGACAATGCTTTCAAGTAACCTAGTTATACGTGGAGTTTTTTTCCAAATGAATTTTCGCGTACATTTTTCAAAGTCCCATTTTTTTAAGTATGCAATTTTTTGATTTTGCCAAGATTGATACATACACTTTCCCTGTTATTGTAGCCCCTTTACGAAAAAAGTTCACAAGAGTCACCCCTCCTATATTTCAGAAAATCAGTCCCCAGTGCCATAACTTTTTTTGTTAAAATTTGTGAAAACTACTTTTTCGTTTTGGTCAATTGGTATATACTGATAGTCGCAGTGAAGACTCGAGCTTACCTTCAGGACTATAGTGGTGAACATACGTATCACCACCTATAAAGATTCGGTCGAGAAAACAATCAACCTCAGAGAAAAGTTGACAGTTGTATGCAAAAATACTTGGTTTTTGCACTCGTTTTTGAAGTTTAAAAATCCTCGATGATGACTTTATCGAGCATTTCTCAGAAATAAAATGAGCTTACGTCATGTCTTTTTGTCACAAGTAAGACCAAGTAAGTCCGTACTATATCTGCTAGAAACTGTAACGCAGAATGTTTATCATATCTCTGAGATATCCGATGATAAGTAGGCGCAACTTAATTTGGAAAACTCTACGTATACTTAAAATTTTTTGTCTATTCGATATGTAAGGTCAGTTGAGAGCATATTTTGGAAGCGTGTTAATAATTTTTAATTATTCTCCACTCTTGGAATATGTTGTAAACTTACAAGATCAAGTTGGTCAGAAAGCTTGAAGTCTAAATATAAAGTGTATGCAATTAGATGCAAATCATCCATAGTAAGCCTTTCAACAAAACCATTATTTCATTTTATTTGAGTAAAATCAATAAAATTTGAACAGCATTACATTAACATAGAAATAGGTTAATTAGGGGTTCTGTAATTTTACATATTTTGATGGCGTGTTAAATATGAAATATTCAGCACATTTGAGGCGCTTTTAATCGATATCCCTAATGGACAATCATCGTTTGCGCAAAAACAAAACAAAAAAGCTCAATTGCTTTGCTTTAGTACTTCCAAATTTTCACCCAGTACTGTACACAGGGTATTCGAAACGATTAACAAGCAGTCCTTGTAGAGTTACCTTAATTCTAAAATAAATAGTCCACAATTTTTTTTAACCAAGACAATAAGTAAAGAAGTTGTGTTTTCATTTTTGTAATAACAAAAAGATGCTTTTATGCATCACGGTAATAAATGACCAATGAAAATTCATGAAGAGTTATATTTTTTATTTCAAACCTGTCGTGTACTTTGTCCAATAAATTAAAAGATCTTATTAAACATACCGTCAAGGGCTTCAATTTGTCCTTGTTATTCATAAAAGATACGTTAATGAAATAAAATCTAGTTTGTAGATTTAGCACTATAAAGGTAAGCTTTATAATTCAAGCAACGTTTGTATAAATATTTACAGGAAGTGCTCAGATTGAGTATCAATTCTCCATGTTTATCCAAACTAAAACTTCCTTCAGTTTATTTAATGTGTTTTTAGATTTTTTCCGCAACGGAAGGTTTTATTGGCAAAACATTTTTTATTTGAACATCAACAAAAAATAAAATTCCAGGATTTGCACAATTACCAATAGTTCAAAAGCTTTAAATTTTTACCTTCCATTTATAAAAATATTTATACTTTGTTAAGCAAAAGTAACAATTTTAAATTCAAGTTCAAATCAATTAGTCAAGGTTCTGACGAATAACGAATTTTGATAAATTTGGACCTTGAAATTTTTTACATCCGTTACCGTCCATTTGGCATATCCTTTGAAAAATGTATTTATAAGTATGCATCTCAGTTAAACATGCATTTTCTTTCAGTCCTCCAGTGCTTAGAGTTGAAAAAATTAGTTGCGACATTTTTATGAAGTTATTACAAACTAAAAAGTTAACAAAATGGTAACCCCACTAACAATAACCTCTTTACAGTTACATGACCGCTTAAGTAACATCTTGTTTTACCCATCCTATTGCTTTTGGGATTCTTTAATGCAACTTAAAATTCAAAAGAGCAATTCAAAACGTTTGCCGTTTTACATCTCTAATATTCTCATGCTGGTAGAATTTCTACCGATCTTTTCGGTGATAAATATATACTTTAAGCAGTCTACAAGTATACCAGATTTAGCAGTCTTTGGTAACGTTATATATCTGGGATTTTTGATTGGTTGTATGTTATTCAACTTGTTGATATGGATCAAGGGTGACGACTATCCCAACTACATTTCCTTAGTGTTTAAGTCACAGTTGTCTAATTTAGAAACAAACAAAGAAAACCTGTTTGTATTATTCCGCCAAAATTTCAAATTGTTGATTGAAGCACTTCAAAGACCTAATATAGATTACATAGGAATAGTTATTGCCTCCAATGTATTTTATGGCATAATGTTAACTTTTTGGCTGCCACTTATTTGTGTATACGCAAATTTGGATGCTTTGTACTTTTTTATTGAAACCTACTTTTATTTACCAAAAACTAATGAACGAACTTTAATTGTGAATTTAGGTTTAGTTGTATTTCGATTTGTGGCTTTGTTTGTACTTAGTTTAGAGGTTTTCCGGACGACTACAATGAGCGTGAACATTGGGTTTGTCCATTTCTCTATTTACAATGCATTGATTTTAAAAGTAAAAGTAATAGGTTAAGATTGCGGAAAACCTTTGAAATTCAATCAACTTCGCGTAATGCAATGCATAGGAGCGTGGTACACAAACAACGTAATTACATTGCTTCTGGCAGCATGCTTTTTGATAATGGTGTTTACAAACTGTTTTGTTATAATTGGATGGAAGCATTTCCGTTCCGACGTATATCTACAAGTTGTACCAATTTGTATTTTAACTCACGTTATGATCGGCATGGTTTTATCTACTATACCACAGACCAACGAAATAAGTAGACAAATGATATATCATGAATGGAAATATGAATTAGTTGATTTGTACCAAATTAATAAAGTCGCTTCATTAAGGATTTATAAGCGTGAAATTGAAATGATGAAGCCGTTAGTTTTTCGTTCTGGGAGTTTTGCAACCATTGATCGGACAACAAAGTTGAATTTGTATAGTTATGTAATGGAATACACAGTAAATGTGTTCATACTATTTAATCCATAATAGCTTACGCTTTCGCACATTGCGAATCCACAAAGGTTGCTAATAATTAGCTGGCTTCTGTTTATTTATGTAATACACTAAATAAATTTATCAACTACAAAACTTGTTCACAATGGGAGAAGTTTATTGAAATATTTAGAAGTTTTTAATGTATTCGTTATCATAATACGCTTTTGTCAAATCTGTTTAATAAAATTATGCTTATAATAGGCTACCCGTTTCAAAAAGGTTTATTTAATTAAATTCTGCTGTTTCTATTGATTGGTATACTTTTATTTTTGTGTAATCAATTAGAAATAGCTTTTCTATTCGAATTGAACTTTGTTCTTGACTTATCGATTTTAATTTACCAAACAATACTGATTTTTTAAAAATATTATTACTGGCTTGGATTCTCCGCAAAAAAACTGTTATGAAAACAATAAAGAAAAAAGCGAAATTGCGCTTAAGATTTGTGCTTTATTTAAATAACTTCTTAAAAAGCTATAAATATATTTGATTTTAGTAACTTGTTAAATTAGTGTAAATATTAAAATAAAGAAAGGTAGTATTAAAATATGCTAAAATAGATTTAAATGAGACTTTTAAGATACAAACACTCAATAAAACACTTATTTCAATTAACAACGCGTGGCGACTGGATAAGATAAAATAAACAGAAAGAAATTAACTAAAAACATTGATAAATTGCACAAAAAGTTTACGGATCAGTATATTGTATCGCTTACCTTTTCACTAATATCTGAAAATGTTACTTGAAACTACTTGTATTAACATGTAATGTTCCAATTCTATACAATATAATAGTTTATGGCCGATTTTCCCAAAATATTATCTAGAACCCCGTTTACTCTCGCAAGATCAATTTTCCCACTACGACATGACCCCACTAATTGTTAACACAGAATCGACAATACTTTGAAGTAACCTACTCATATAATTCATTTTAATATCAATATCAATGATTCCCATGTTTCCTGCAGGAATCGAAACATCTTTGAAACTCTTTAGAATACGTATCATGACAGGCTTACTTACATCATTTCTCTTGTACATATTAGCTTCCATTCTCCACTTTCTTAGCAAAGCAACGGAAACTTTAAAAACAGCACAACCTTCCGCAAATACAACTTGAAGCAGCACAAAGCCCATAAACGCTACTTGCAAGGCTGGTAAAGCAAGTGATGTACTATTTGTCTTCATTCCTACATATATTGTGCATGCACATAAAAGAGTAAGTAAAAACACAGTTCCCAAAATAAGTGCTGATAAATTCACTTCAGCCCTGTTCAATAAATTTGTTGCCACGCGAATTTCTTGAAAAACTTTAATTCTTGACAGACTAAGAGACTTTTTCCGCATAGTATACATCAACATTATCCGAACTAAACCTCCAGCTATGCACAGAAAGGACAAAATACGAAAAATCATAGCAGCCAATTGTGCTAAATGAATAAGCAGCAACAATTGTATAATTCGAAACAATCTGTTTTGCAAAAAATTCTGATCAATCACGCAATTCATTAAAACGCTGAAAGGATCTAATTGAATATATCCAACGTATGTTGGTCCAACAAGGGCCACGGTAGAGTATCCTAACGTGAATACTGTGAACCCAAGTCCTGTAAGTGTCGACAAAGATTTCTTAAAGATTTTGGTATCTTCAAGGTACATTTTAAACATTTTAAAAGACCAATTAAAAGTAGAAATGATTTCCTCTCCAGTCAATATGAATATGATGTCGCTTATTGCTGAACACGTCAGTATGATTACACAGACGAATACAATAGGTATAGAGATATTTGTACATTGATAACCTTTAAAATATTTGAGTGCACCGATTGTACCAATAAACAATGCGTGAAGAAGCTTGTATATGACTGAAAACCAAAACAACTTAAATATTATCTTAGAAACTTTGTACTGATGCATTCGTTTGTTCCATTTTATAGGGAATGGGAATACAACAGAGTTGATTAGTTGATTTATTAAAACTACGTGTTCAATTGGGTGGATTTTCTGTTTTTGTGAAGAATCAACTTTTTGTTGAAATGGTAAAAAAGGTGCTATTTTGTTAATAAACTTCATTGTTATTACGAAATACAGTACCTTTAGGCAAGTAAATTTAAATAGAAATTATCAACTGAAAAAAATTAGAATTCAGAGCTTTCTTATTTGTTGCTATCCGAACAGTGAAAAAATGAAATAAATATGTGTGCTTCAAATGCAAAACAAATGTTCAAATTTATAATCCGCTATGGAAACTTTACTTTCAAATATGTTTTTTTCCAGTTCAAATCTATCAGTGGTGGTCTTGGTGAGCTTGAGGACAATGAGGTTAGCTAAATTTTAATCCAGTTTAAGAACATGGATTTCAATTACAAAACTTCTAAAAGTTTGATTATATCAATGTGTTTTGAATTCAAATGAGTTTAAAAACAATATCGAGAATGATTAAAAACAAGTTTATTAAATCCACGAGTGAGATGAAATTGGATGTTAAACTCTATAGAAAAAAAATATTACGAGTTAAAACTACTATAGAGTATATTTATATGCATGTAAATTATTCTTAAAAAGCTATTTACTTCAATTCAAAAACCTCACTTAATATATGTTAAACATAAAATCTTATCATGATAAATACCATTTTAGGAAATGAATATTAAAAACCTAACCGTAGTTTTAGATGTATATAATTCGATAAAATTAAGTAGTTTAAGCGAAAAGGCCAGACACGTGGACAAATAACAAAAATATTTACTCAGGTTTTGTTCTTGTATTAAATTTTTATACATTTTAGATACTAACGAGCATACGTATTCAGTGGGTACACCCAGTTCTAGTTGAAATACAACTTTTCTAGTAGATTTGAATGTGGTGATTACAATGGTAACCATCACAACCCCGAATGGCCATGTCCAGTAGACTGGTGACAAATTTAAACCACGCATAACAACATTTACGCACACTGAACCACCGCGCGCACTTATCTTTCCCAGCCACTGGACCGCTATGATGCTTGCTCTTTCTTTTTTATGCTTGCTTGATTGCTCTTTCCGACTTCGCAGTGCAGTATTAAAGTGTTTGAAAATAAAGCCAAAACATTTCCCCAAAGAAGTCGTTCTGCGGCAAATCGTTAAATTATTACGAACGTAACAACGCTTCGTTTAAGATTGACAGTTGATATAATTCAATGATCTCGTCAATCATACATAATTTTGTTTAAAACCAAGTTATTTATATGTAAAACTACCTTGATTTATTCCTTGACTTTGATTGGTCTTGTGTTCCAACAATTTAAAACTGCACTAGGAAGTCGGAAAGAGCAATCAAGCAAGCATAAAAAAGAAAGAGCAAGCATCATAGCGGTCCAGTGGCTGGAAAAGACAAGTGCGCGCGGTGGTTCAGTGTGCGTAAATATTGTTATGCGTGGTTTAAATTTGTCACCAGTCCACTGGACATGGCCATTCGGGGTTGTGATGGTTACCATTGTAGTCACCACATTCAAATCTACTAGAAAAGTTGTATTTCAAATAGAACTGGGTGTACTCACTGAATATGTATGCTCGTAAGTTAAAAGAGCAAATTAAAAATTTCACTGCCTATTAAAAAAAACTTACAATATAACAAATAAATGGTCACAGCTTTAAAAACTAGGCTTGCAATAATCAAGTTAAACATCTGCAAAACTGGACGGTGTGTTTTATAGTTTGTACCCAAAATTAAAATACTGCAGGTTTACTACCATATTTAAAGAATCTAAAAAAATTATCTTCTTGAGGTGTTGATGATTTTATCTTCTTTCATAATAAATATTCTGAACTCACTTATGAAACATTAAAATTAAGCTATTTATTACAGTATTCAGTTAAGCCATTTAAAAAAAAGGAAATTCAGTCCATCACACTGTATTAAAACTAAATTTAACATAACGACAGTTCAAAATTTGCGTTGGCTTTTTTACGCAATCTAACCACCAAAGAAGTTTAATAAAACCTACAAAATCTAGTTAAATTTGAAATGATTTCAAGTAGATCTTGCATTTAAAGAATCCATAATAAAGGAAATACTCGAAAGATAAATCGTTTATAGTTTGTTTTAATCTTACACCAACTTGTTTGAAAAACATGCTTTTAGCTTAACTACTGCATCTACCATATTTTGCAGTAAATTATGCATATGATTCATTTTTAAATCATTATCAATAATTTCCATTGTTCCTACATATAATGATGGCACACTCAAACTTTTGATTAACCTACTTAAATATGCTTTTCTTGATTAACTATTTCCAAATATATTAACCTCAAATTTCCATTTTCTTAAGAAAGCAGTCGAAAACTTGAAATACGAACACCCAAGGAACACCCCAATCTGCAAAATCACCATTGAAAATGACAAAGCAAGTAGGACAGGTAGTGCAAATACGTTTTTATTTTAATACTAATATATAGTGCACAGGTCGCTACGAGAAGGAAAAAATACACAACCGCTAAAGTTAATAACAAGTCAGAAACAAGTCCTACTAGTTCATGCATTCGGCATGACCCTCTTGTTTTGGTTTCAACTGTGCGTTCAACATATTCAATAACACGGTTTTTACCACGATATTAATTATGCTTAATCTTATACAATTTCTCACAGTGTTTTATGCAAATGATTGCGCAATAAATGGTAAATATATTATGGATTATTTTATGACTAGTAATTGACTGGTTGAATCTAGGTATGTTAAATATTAGGCATCTACATTTATATATTTGCAGATCATTTCAAATAAAATTCGGAAATCAGACATTTAAAATAATTTTATTGTCAAAAAATATCAACCCTCAAAAAAACAGTTCTTGAACGAACTCTATTTATATCCTTTTTTACTTTTATAAAATTCATCTAAAGCTACTAAAAATCATCTTAAATATTTTGTATATCCAATATGTTAGGTATTTTGAGGGCGTATTTTGAAGAAGCGTGTTAATAATTTTGATGCATATTCCAGGCTTGGAATTTCTTGTAAACTGACAAAATCAAATGGGTCAGAAAAAAGCCAGCCAGCCAGAGCCGTACACAGAATATTGAAAACAATGTGCCCGCAGCACTTGTAGAGTAACATTATACTTAAGTTTATAGTACATAATAGTTTTATGCCAAGATACTGAATGCTAAAAGTAGTTCTTTCATTTTGCAATAACAGGAAACCAGTTTGAAACATTACGGTAACGACGAATACAATCATGGAAAATACATATTTTATTTTTCAAAATTTATCGTACTGTTATGCATGGGGTTCGTATTATGAGTAAAATAAAATAAAATGAAAAAAGGACAACACAATGGAAGTATAGTATTTTATAATTCTGTAATTTTATTTATTAGGAAAACTAGATCGACGATATTATTGTCGGATAGTCCGTTGGTCTTGGAGGACTTGGGAGGAACAGTATTGATTACAAAGAGAACAGTTAAAAGGCTGAGAGCTGACTGAATGAAGTTCAGTGTAGCTCAATATTATTTATAGATTATAGCTAGTATGTTAGTTAGCATACATAAGTAAAGGATTAAGTATAAAGTAGTAATAAAGATATTTTAGTAAAGTGTTTAAAGATTTCTAATTTCTAATTATATTTTTATGAAATTAGGTAGAGGGGATTACAAATTCCTCTCCGTTAAATTTTAATTATTTGCGTTAGTAAATAATTACTTAAGTATAAAAAAGTAAGAGCCGAAACTAATTTCATGGAAAAATAAAATCTTATAAAAAAACCAAATCGTAAACTACATTGCATGGCAAAACAAGATACCAAACAAAATAATGTTAAAAGTCATATTCTACTGTTAGTACGTAGTACTACTAAAATTACATAGGACAGAATGTCGCATCATAGTTTAAGGCAACGAATATTAAACAAAGTGATACAAAAAAGATTGCTAATAAAAATGACCACAAAAAAGAAGTCTGTGTTAAAAGGTATACATTATCGTTAAGGTGTAAAGGTGAATACACATAGTCAAAATAAAAACTCTATCCATATATTTTTCAATCTTCTTAACCCAACCAATTCTAATACACAAGTTTGTAAGCAGTAAAAATAAAATGCAATACACTCATAGCGTAAAAGATATTCAGCAAACAGCAAACAACTTTTTTTTTAAAGCTGAACAACAAAAAAAATGCAAATGCGTATCGCATCTTATGTGTATTGAATTTGTACCTAAATTCACTCGTACAAAATAACATGGATAAGAATCATTTAACGTGTGATGATTGTAACGTGCAATTGCTGCTTCACTTGGCAGTGAAGCAGCAATTGCACGTTACGAATATTTTATTAAACTTCAATTTTTTTCTTTAGACTAAGCTTCATAATTACAAGTTTTTTACAGAGTTTGTTGTTTAGGATTTATAAACTTTAAGTATTCCATTATGCTATTTTTGGAAGTGAAGCAGCAATTGCACGCCACGAATATTTTATTACACTTCATTTAAAAAAATTCATTCGTTCATGTGCAGTGAAGCAGTAATATCATGTTAAACTTTAAATTTCAGTGTTTTTTTTTCCCTCAGCTTAATCGACATTTTTTTCTAATGTGCTTATGAGCTAAAAAATGACAAAGTTAGAGGAAAGAATTGAGTGCTTATGAGTTAGAGATGACATTATGCATTTGAGTATTACAGTTCTTTTTAAAAAAAATCATTTGCAGTGAAGCAGCAATATCATGTTAAACTTTAAATTCCAGTTTTTTTTTCCACAGCTTAATCGACTTTTTTTTTCTGATGTGCTTATAAGCTAAAAAGTTAGAGGAAAGAATTGAGTGCTTTTGAGTTAGAGATGACTTTACGAATTCAGTAAATGAGCCATTTTTATGAATTATAGTCTAACTTTAGTTATTTTTTTATTCACAGTGAACCAGCTTCTTCAGCTTGAGCGACTGTTTTTTTTTCTTGTCACAAAAATGAATTGAGTGCTTTCTGAGTTAGAGATGACATTATGTGTTTAAGTAAACTGACGGCTAGTGAAGAAAACATGACAAGGTGCATAGTGAACTTGTGTTAAAAAAATGCAATGTGAATGTTCATGTATTTTTTTAGGTGCTGAAGTTAAAAAAATTTTTGCTTGTATGCATGGTAAATATAAGTAGGTTTGTTCGGAGAGTCAGTGATATTTCCTATCCAGCCTGTAAACATAGCCACTGGGTAAAATATTCATATGGGCATTATATATGTATGTATGTATGCATGTAGAGGTATATTTTTTTCTTTTGTGAGATGTACATGTAAATGCGTACTATGATCTTAGTTCTTAGAGAGAAAACTTGACATAATGAATTTTGTTGTAGCAAATGCACATAATATTGTTTTAAATCATAATGTAAAGTGGAATTTATTTCTTGTTAATATGCACATGTTAAACGAAGAAAAATTCAATGCAATTCAAACCATCATCAATGCATCTTACATGTTAATATCTTTTGAACTGACTCCTGTTGATCCCATCCCATCCTCACCACGCTCGGACTCCTTCAAAAATGAATGTACCTCTTCTCCGTCACCATCAAAGTACTTTTCCACCACCATTTGCCCAAGCCTATCCCCAACTTCCACTTTAATTGTGTGAGAGCTCAAATTCATCAGAATGAGCTTCAGTGTCCCGGTAAAGTCCGAGTCGATCACACCACCACCAAGAATAACTTTGTGTTTCAAAGCCATACCACTCCGACCAGCAATACGCCCGTACCACCCATGTGGAAAAATAACCTTTATCCCGGTGTCAACTTCAACAGTTGTATGACCCTTCAATGTGTATTTGTATGCACTGGCTAAATCAAACCCTGCGGCAGATGAAGTCGCTCGTTTTGGAACTTTAGCAGTGTCCACGTCGCGATAAAAAAAGATCTTCTGATCATCAATTGTTGTGTGTTCAACTACAAAGTGAGAAAAAAACATAACGCGTTTCATAAAAAAAGTTTTAAAGGTAAGATATTATTTATTTCAATCCAGTTTCATTGAATGTTTACATGGTAGGTTTTATAAATTGTACAAATAATGTTTCAAGCTACAACTGATATTATTGTGAAAACAAAACTCAATTTGAAAATTTGAAGGCAATTACTTGACAATTTTTTTTGAGAACTTTGAGAGCACACTCGATATATTTTAGAAACAGTTATATTAATCACAGTAAACTAAATCATGCTCAAACTTTCCTATCAATATAAGTTATAAAGAAACAATTTTTTTCTCGTTAAATCTCAACCTAACCCCTTCGAGCATCATCAGCAGACTCATCGGTCAATTCGTCTTTGCTCAACTCAAAGTTACAAGTCTGCTCAAGATCTAATATTGCC
>JAQIWN010000858.1:0-25784 GCA_034699025.1 Entomobrya cf. arborea Gr-Col-00668
TCAATAGTGGCAGAGCGGTGATTACCAGACAGAATTCTGTGTACTAGAGTGAGTTCAAGCATTCGTTTGTTGAGAGGGACCCACCCAAGAAAAAATTGCCATGCTTTTTTTCTCTTCTTCCACTTCTCCGGAGCACTGTCAACATGCTCATTTTTCAAGGAGAAAAAACAAATTTCTTTTCTTCTTTTCCCTTTTTTGAAGTGGAGTACTAGTTCAAGATAGAAAATAAAGATGATGATGTTGTAGTTGCTGCTCTTGCTCTCTACTCATGACTTACATTCTTTCGTCCTCTTTTTCTTCTTTCCCAAAGGTTCAAATGTTTAGAGGGAGTAGAGCAGCAGAAAAGGACCATTTTCAGAAAATATTTAGTAAGACGACTAGCATGGTATAGAAGTGTCTAACTGTGTTATCGGAGTCTTTTGTGTGTGTCTGCTTAAAATATGCATATATTATAAAAAATACCGTGATATATTCTTGACTCGCACAAACATATTGGGTAAAAACTTTACGACTGAGGGAACAAGTCAAGTTAGAGCAGCTGAGTCAGTAGGGGAGATAAGCAGCATTACTTGTTTGTGTTGATCTTGATGGTGTGTGTAGTTAGGGAGCAGTAGGAATTTTGAAGAATAAAGATGAAGGAAAAGAGCAAAGAGTCAACAAGCTATAAAAAAGTAGAAGAAAGGGAACATAAGAGGAGAATGTGGAGAGATGCTCTCTTCACCCAGTGCTGCTTACCATACACTGTTAAATTATTTCATCAAATGATAGTCATGAGAAAATACTCAAGCGTCAAATATACACTTTCTAAAGCTTTCAATATGAAAGAAGAGCAAGAACAGAATCTTTTGTACTGTTTTTTAGCCTATTTTCTGGGGAAAGGAGGAAGAAGGATGAGAAGAAGAGGAGAAAAAATTAGAGCGGAAAGTGAATTTCCTCTTGCCTCTCGAGAGAGTTCCTCTTACTCCGGTTTCCACTCTTGCTCTGCTTTAAAAATATTATATATTATATTTTTTTTCAACTTTCAAGAATAGTCGTTAATATTAAATCAGTATTCGTACGAATGATCGTTAGCATTTTATATGTTTACATTATGATTATATTAATTTTATATGTAGACTCCATGATGATCAGTTTGTATCAGTAACTCCATTTATCTTGTCAATGGGGATTATGATGTTTGGAATATTTGTGTAAAATTTTCAATGTAATCTATTAAAAGTCAAATCATTTTTGAAGAGCTTGATATAAGTAGAGCCATAGCATCAACCATGATTTTTTGAAACATCCATTCTCCAAATTTCTGAGATCATTAATAATATTGCGCGATGGATGCAGTACACGTGCAAGACTCATTCATTCATCATTCACAGACGGGATAAAAATGATGAAAGAAAGTAGCCAACAGAGATGTGCGGACAGACTAACAAATGGCGTACATCACTACTTATTACACTGTTGTTCACTGATAAGCAGTTCCTAGCGGTTAAGGTTTTAAGACGAGAGATATGAAATGAAAAGAAAAGGAGTCCCTTCGGAACACACAAAAAACCCAAATTCAAGAAGTATTTTCTTCCGCTTCCACTTTGGCGCAAATTATATGACAGTTGGTCTGCTCTGTTACTTCTAATCAGAATCAGCTGACACGCAGATAGTAAAAGCAAGAAAAGAAATGAAGAGATGAGATGAGTGTGTCCTATTCTATTACACAGGATATGTCCAAACTTTTTCTCTTAATGAGAAGTGCCAAAGTACTTTTAGTGGTAGTAGTAATATTACCCCCAGTAAAAATGCCATGATGATGACATGTCTTTCATATGGCCTAACTATACAACCATTCTGACAAGACATTACATGCATGCTTTTCCTCTTGTGGAAAGAGGATGATGGTTATAATGACAAAAAAATAAATGTCAACTTCTTTTTGGATAATTTTTGCAATAGGAAAAATAAACTTCTGCTGCGACTACTAGTTTTTTATTGCTACATTTACTTTACTTCTTTTCTTCTTTTCCCCTTAATTATCCACATTTTATGTGGCCTTTACAACAGTTCAGTTTCCAGAAAGATAGGCACTTATGAGAATAAGACAAGATATATAAAGTACTTACATATAGATAATTGAACAAAAAGAGAAAGTCTGTAAAGGCTTGGAACTAGTCACGTGAACTAGTTTTTCGCCTACGCACTGCGCACTATATGCACACTTGTCGGAAATACACGATGACAGTTATAATTGTTATGATTGTGCAGTGGAGAGTTTGCATTGTCAGCGGAAGCAATAGAAAAGGACTCCAGGAGGGCCAGTGCACGAGAGAAATTTGCACGTGGGAAATGTACTACACAAACTCTTATAAAAGAACCGAAGAATAAGTTGACCAACTTTTTTCTTCTGGAAATAAAATGTTTGTTATACGAGTTTCTGCTCCGGGCATTTATTGTGGTTATTAAAGGAAAGAACATTTTGATTAGTACACTTTTATGGAATTATAAGGGGAACTGGAATCTATTCCGGGAAAATGGATAAGCATTTTCTGTCTAGTCCAAACAAGCAATGGAGCTATTATATTTAAAGTGTCCCACTTTAGGCCCTTCTCTTATCTTTCCAGCAAAATGATTATTAATATCAGAAAAATAAAATGGGCAAACCAACAAATTTTTTCGTTTCTCTTTTTAAAACTAAAACAAACCAGCTAAAATCATCAAACTCTTTTTCTTGCGTGTTTACTTACAGCTCTGTGTACCATGTTTCTTTTTCCCTTCCTTGACAATAATGGATACAAATGGAGTCCTTTCCTTGAATTTCCTCCTTCTCTCCTCCCACATCCCCGCACGCAAAAGATTTTCTCCTTTACTGTCTCGCGAAAAATGAAATAGATGCAACATGGGAGTTTACACTGCCATCAGCCCTCTCTGTACCCACTAAAGCGACATGGCATAGCATGACCAACTCAACTAAACAAAGACATTCATATTCAGCCAATTTTTGTATCCTTTCCTTGCAGCCTTTTAGCTTGTACTTTTCTTCTGCCTTGACATTTTTATACTCCAAGGTATTTCCTAATAATTTTATTGCATGAATGAACACGAACATATACACAAAGTAAAAGTGGAGTAGAGTTGAGTGGCTTTTGCCTACGCTACTCTTGTTTTTCCTTTTTCATTTTTGCTTTTCTTCACACATTCCATTATAATCATAACTGCCAGAGACAGTTGTCTTCTACACATATACTCTAGTTGTCGCCTCTCTGTTAGTATTCCACAGACCATATCATATGTTATGTTGTGACGATGATGATATAAAACAAAGTTTTCTAAAGCGCTTCCTTTTTAGAAGAAAGTGACAATCAGTCTCCACTAAAATGAGGAGAGCGAGAGCATCTTAGCTTTGCGACTTGCCTTTCTTTTAGTCATAGTGGAAAATACCAAGTTAGCTCAAGTGACAAAAGAGCATGCAAGGAAGAAAAGCACAACAAATGTACAGTGAAGCAGAAAATGGTTGGATGCTTTCCTTCTCCGCTCTTCAAATTCCATCATCATCATTGTTTATAGCGTCTTGGATAGTCAAACGTCAACGTTTGCTGCATAGTGCATGCATCCTTATCTACTTATCATCACGCATCCTGTGACCATGTACTATAGCTGTAGATATTTATATACGGCAAAAACAGCTACTTTACTGTATAAAGTAGCAAAAAAATCTCAGGAGAAATTTATGATTGAGACAGAACATAAACGACACATGAACCTACTTACGAAACTAAAAATAAAAGGAAGGAAATATGTTGAAAAGTGAACTAAACTGAAAACTGCCGTTTGTTCCACCTAAAACTTTCTTCTCCCACTTACATGCTTCCTGTTATTTATGTGTTGTTTGAGTAGAGCAGAGCATAGAAATGCACTAAAATGTTTGTTTGCTAGCATGATGCCAGAGCAAAAATAATTTTCTCCTTTTCTCATCATCACATCAACCCAAGAGAGGCCTTTTAGTGCACACTTTACTTCCTGTGTCCTCTCCTCATCTCACAACTCATCTTATGTTCCTTTCGTCCAAAAGATAAACACACTCAAAACTGGAACAAAAACTGCCACAGACACACTTAAATACTTAGAAACAGCCCAAACTCATCAGACTTCCGTTGTTTTGTACTAATAATAATAATATATTTTACGTTTCCAAGAAGAGCGCAGAATTACTAGTGACTAGTGAAAATACAAGATACGTTCGTAGATTTTATACTGTTGTCATTAAAACTCTCTTGTTTTGGTCTCTGGTTCATGTCATCATGCCGTGTCTTGCATTCATTCATTCGTTTATATGCATAATATGCATGCATACCCGCTAAACTACTAAAACTACCCAAATTTATAAATGTATTGACATCTATTTCCCTGTCGCTACTATACTTTAAGTATTTCTGGTATATATTTTACTACTTTCTCCCTGTTCACTACTCACTTGTCATTTTCATCATGTGTGAGCCAAACGTTGTGAAATGACAGAATTCATTCCATTTTTTTCCTCTCGTCATTTTATAAAGTCATAAAATAAGAAAAAGGAGAAAGCTGATACAGTTTGCACATGTAAAACTCTTTCCCAAGTGGAGAAAGAAACAATGGAACATAAATACCCCGACTACTGTACATTTTTGCTATTGGCTGCCGCATCATAAAAACCGATATATTTTTTCATACATTCTGGAGTGTACTCATTTTTTGCCTTAAAGGCTTGTGCATTTTATAGTCTCAGTGCAGGTGATGATATACGCGAATATGTTTCAACTCACACAGTCTATATATCTTTTGAGATAGATACAAAGTTTCCTTCACAAAGTCACATGTATTTTTATTCTCACCGGGAGACTAAGATAGAGTGAGATGTAATTGACTTTGGACAGAAATCCTCCAGTGGGATCTCATCCAACCAAGCAACGCAGTCTACTTACAACTTTTTTACGAGCACAACACAGCTCACATATAAACTATGTACTGTAGCAAGTACCGCATATATACTACTTTTTTATGTGTACAGGAAACAGAATGAAGGATGTACATGCATGCATACATGTTTGTGTTCAGGCAGGCAGTAAGCAAGCACAAGCAGTAGTAAAAGATGACATGACACAAGAAAAAAAACTCGCCATCGCTTCGTTCTCTTTTCTTTCTCGTCACTTTCTCTTTTTTTCTTGCCTCAACTTTTTATCAGGTGAATGCATGCACACTCGACTCAGGAAAGTCAAGTCAAGTCAAAGTACAAAAACCAGTAGCAGCAGCATCGGCGGACCAACACACAAGAAAAGAATGGAACAACCAAATCTAAAGCCAACTTAAAGCCACTTTTTTTTCTTTCTTGTCTCTTCATTCTTAAGAATACTTTTTTTGTGCTGCTGCTTTTTTAACTGGTGATCACTGGCCCATGAAAATAGTTTGTGTATGGAAGAAGAACAAGTTGACACAGACAGAAAGAGGGAGAGAGGGAAAAAAAGGATATTTACTACTGGAAGGAAGAAGCTCGCACTCCGTTTTTTGTGCAATTTTTGCTGGTGGCTAAAAAATAACTCACATGACGAGACACAGAAAGGGGAAAAAGAAAGTAAACATTTTAGTCATTTCCTCCATTTTCCCACTCAGGTCACCATTGTTCGTTGAAAATCATTTTTATTTTTTTCCTTCAACATCTTCACAGGGAAAAAAGTTTTCCTTAAAGAAAAGTATTCCGAGAACATAGTATTGTTGAGTTTTTACGTGAGCTCCTTCCGGAAGCTGTATACTTAATATAAGGCATCATCATCGTTATTATCATCACACAACGCAAAATACTACCAGAAGAATCATAGAGCCACTTTTCTCCTCTATTTTTTGCTTTCGCTAGTTATCGAAGATAAGGAACAATGCGAAAAGGAAAGAAAGTAAAGTGGAAGAAAAGAAAACATCAACAGAACCAGTAAAAGTGCTTCCGCTCCTTCCTCCTACTCACACAGCTTTTTTATTATATAAAAAATAATAAAATATTTCTCATCACATCATCTCTCAACACAAAGATGTGATGATGTGAATAAAGGATGAAAAGTGTTTTGTTCCTTACATACTTGTTTGCAAATTAAACAAAGGTTATTATGCTTTATACTCCTTATGTTCAGCTTCTTAATAGTTGACTTTTCCTTACTTCTTGCTTTCTTACTATGCTGGCTGTCGCTTTTAAAAAAGAAAATGTTTACACAGATGAGCTGTTTTGTTAAGTGCTACGCGGTGATGATGGTATATGATGGTGTGGTGAATAAGAAACGAGGAGAAGCTTTTTCTTTCAAAATTTTAGACAAGACAAATTTACAGGAAAAACTTTTTCTCTGAACATAACCCACACACGCACACACACACATACATACATAGACACTCACGTATTAGTCAATCACTCAAGAAAAAAAAACTTGTGTGATATATGCCATCGTCATGATCATCATCATGATCATAATTTGCTAAAAGCACATTGAAAACTTTCTCCTCTCTTTAGTTTAGTCAGTCAGCCAGTCACAATGAAAATTAGGCAACCACCCGTGCTTCCTCCTCTTTTCTACCTTTTTTTTCCCCTTCCTTCCTTGACGCAAATTTGCTGCTGTTTACAATAATAATGATGACGATAATGACAAAGGCGGACAGGCTGTTATTTTCCGTGTGCTTCTCGTTTTCCTTTTTCTACACAATAAGCTAAACACAAAACATCTTTTCTTATTGGAAAACCAAAAACAAGCTTCCAACGTCATCATCACCAATTCCTTTTTTCCCTTCAACTGAAAATAACAACGAAAGCGCGTGGAAGTGAAAGCCCTTTTTGTTACCTTCCTTCCACCAAATTTGCAATTTTCTTTTTTAACACACCAAAAGTCTTTAAGAAAATAAAGAGCACACAAAAACACATTGAAACAGGGAGAAAAAAAGTTAATTTATTTGTTGTATACCATAAAAAAGATGATTGTATTGCTCTTATGTGTGTGCTAACTGGAGTTAATCAGATAAGGAAAGGTACAAGGAAAAACATGGTTGGTGGGCTCCCTAATAATCATACCAGGAAGGAAGGAACCGCGGCCCCGTAGGTAACGAACACAACACAACAAAACAAGCCAATGAATGCGCCTTCTTCTATGAATGTATGTTGTACCTTTTGAATTTTAGGATGTAGGAGTAGGATTACTATTGTTGCAGCTCATGACAAGCGGATGTTACATATGTATTCTATTGTATTTTTCAGTTTTTCCTCCAGGTTTTTATTTTCTAGTTTGCAGGCATATGCTTTTGTTACCCCCATCATCTCCACCACCATCACATACATCACTACCACGACGCACACCGTGTTGCTCCTCTGCTCTTTTTACATCTTGTCTGTCACTCTTTTGTCTTCTTTTTAAAATAAAAGCATGTTTTATGCTTGTTAGCCGTAATTGCATTGTTCCGCGGTGAAAACTGAGAGAGAAAGGGAGCAACTTTTCAAAAAAGAAGAATAACAGGAGAAGGAAGAGAGGCTTTTGTGCGAGAAGATGTGATGGTTCGGTAGTGCGGTTGTATGCCGCATACTGTATATATGTTTTCCCCTTTTTTACCGAATTGAAATGAGAAGGGAAGATTTGTATAGCGAGAGAGAGACAGAGGTATCTGTTGTACACGTACATATTGCAAGCAACTAGCGAAATCGTGAGCCCCAATAATAAAAAAGGGGACTTTTCTCCTTCTTACTTTTTTCTGTCTTGTTCTGTAATTCAAGTGAACCAAGTAGTGGAAAAGTGTAATACCCAATTTAATACCTCATCCGAGAAGATTTCTAAGCATTTTACTTTTTCTCTTCAACTTTGAGAAAAAGTAATCAGACAGGAGGACTATAAGACGGAGATGGTTATGCTATACTAGTATAAATAAATGCATAGCTTATAGACATGAACATGAATTAGACAAGAAGCAACGCAGCAGAAAAAATATCAAACAAGAAAAAAAAGAAAATAAAAATGCATTTATCTCTCGAAGCCGAGAGGTTCTTACAAAAGAACCCGTCATGCACCGACATGCAGCATATACGAGACATTTTTTCACCGCCACATCACACCACCACCACCCTCATCATCGTAAAATACCATTTGACACCTAAAATACATGCCTTCCAACTTCCAATTCAGCTGCCATCCAATTTTCTTGTGCTTTCTTTATAGAGCAAAGCGACACAAGGAGGAAATGAGAAAAATACAAAATAAGCTTAGCAATAATTTTCCAGACTCTTTAATGCTAGATGTGATAGCAAGCTTTGCGGCAGTTTTTTTAACCGAACCAAGAATAATTTGAAATTGGAAGATGGATTCAGTTCAGTACAGCAATTTCTTTTCTCTTACAATTTCACGTTCAAACACAAAAAAAAACTTCTTCCTCATTAAAAGACTTCCTCTATTTTGTTACCATTATATATTGTATTGCATTTTATTTAATAAAAACTTTTCACCAAGCTCCCTCATCTCTGGTATTTCCCTTTCTCATCTTCAAATTTCTCGCTATGATTAATCGCAATAAGTATCCCCCATTCCGTACATAGTTGACTGCACCACCAAAAATAACTTTGATCATTACCACCATCCACACGAATTTCCTTTAAAAAGAGAGTACTCAACTCGACCAGTGCAGTCAACCGAAACTCGAGACCATTTCCACAAGACCAGACAGGGAGAGAGTATATAGCAGGAAGGAAGTATGCTATTTCTGCAGTACGCACTTCTGCCTGTACCAGTCAGCGGAATGATTTATGCAACTTTTGCCATTATTATTATTATTTCTACACACAGCAATAATGAACACCAGAGAACAAAAAAGGGGGAGCGTGTGTATCTGTAACGTATCATTATTATATCGTCACGGTCGTTATTAGTACTTACATTACTGATACTGGTATATAATCATGATGACAATGATGATGATGAAACTACATAAAACATTCTTCTACTACAGTACAATACAAGGTAGATTTAATGGTTTTCTTTCCATATAGATTGCTTTCCAGCAATAAGTTCAGCGTAGCATGCGTAAAGTAAGAAGTTGGATGGTAGAAGAGCACAGAATCACGAAATAAGAGTGATAAATTTTATAGGGAGATATCACGTTTTCTTGAATATAAAATTTCTTGGTATGAGTAAGAGTTGCAGTAAGACAAATACACAAAGGTAGAAGCCTACTGCATCATGTCAGCACAGTAAAAATCACCTTTCAGTATTTTCCCTTGTGTTGTGTGTAGTTGGGGAACACCGAAACGTGAATAATGGGACCTTGCGAAAGGCAAGCAATACTAGTTGAGAAAGATAAATAATAGGGAGAGAAAAAAGTTACATTGCAAGACTAGACCAGACTTTTCTTTGTCTGCTTTTCTAACAAAAAGTTGTTAGTTTGCACTTAAAGTCTACGAAGAAGACAAGACGAGCTAAATGGTTGCATCAATGGAACGAAATAATTGTATCATCGCATCTCAACGAAAGCAAGCAATGATGCCAATGAAATACAAAAAGAAAAAAATAAGGGAACGTGACAAATTGATTGTGGGGGCGTCAGAAGAGAAAGTTGAGAAAGGGAATCATCGTGACATTTACAACAATACATGAAAAAATGAAATGGAATTCTGTCAACAAAATTTTGTAATTTTGAGGATACCATTAATGCTGAATAATGTATTAAAATTGGGTTATACATTGCTACTATCCGAATTTTCAAATGATTATGTGATATGATAATTCTGAATTCGTGTACAACTTTTCTTCACAATACCTGCCAATAAAAAAGCTGACGGTGTAATATGTATATGGGTAAGATCCTTTAACTATTTTCAATTCCCGATTTTTGTGAGAATTATGAAAAAACAAGTTGATAAAATATTATTGTATAACACCCTTATTGTTAAAATTCCCAGTATTCTTAAAAAGACGAACAATTTAAATTGCAAAGGACCAAACCAGCTCTCTTTTAGATGCCTGTGGCTTTTTATTCCAATTTTTGAATGAAATTCTTCCACATATTACTTGAGCGGTTAGATTTCTTTCCAGATATTCACGTACATTTTTTTGAGTGACAGCTAAACTGAAGAAAAATATGAACTAGTGAGTAATAATATTATTATATTATGAAAAACCTATCAATATGCGGAAAGGAGGGTAAAGCCAACACTCTCAAATTTTTCAAGTTTTACATCATTTCATATTTCATGTACCCGAAATATGGACTATGGTAGTACTGAAAAGAAATGTTCTCAATTTAAAAAAAGAACATTTGCAATACACCCACATTATACATCACACCAGACATATTTCTCACTTCAATTGAGAAGTACTTGCATTTTTTTACCCTCGCCTCCTCTTCTCCTACTGCTGGAAAAAAAGACGGAAAAATGAAATCGGAGATTGAAATCCACTCGAAAGCAATAA
The DNA here is from genome assembly GCA_034699025.1 of Entomobrya cf. arborea Gr-Col-00668. Classification (NCBI taxonomy): domain Eukaryota; kingdom Metazoa; phylum Arthropoda; class Collembola; order Entomobryomorpha; family Entomobryidae; genus Entomobrya; species Entomobrya cf. arborea Gr-Col-00668. The sequence goes on from JAQIWN010000858.1 coordinate 10,437, forward strand.
CGTAAAAAGTTTTTTTTCTTTGCATTTCTCTTTCTGTCTGTCTATCTATCTTGTCTATTTTTCCCTTTTTTAAAGTGAGAAAACTTCCCAGGCTTCTTTTCTGCACCCACCACCACAAACATCTCCCTACAGAGAATTACGCGGAAAGCCACCAGACGGAAAAAAATACTACTGTGTACTTCGTTATCAATGGATGTATCTTCCAAGAAGTATTTATATTATTACCCATCCTTTTTTGCCATACCCCGTGATATCATTATCCCATATGCTTATACAAAAAAGGCACAGAGCACAGAACACAACCAAACCAACATCTGGATGGATGTAGATTGGTGATAGTTCGGTTGGATAGAATGAATGAGTTTTCCATTTGGTTTGATCTCTAGTCTGTATATACGAAGCAGTACAGCAACACACAAAACCCATACTACAACTTGTCATGTGAAGACGTGTGCATTCCCAAATATTCAAAAAATGATAGAGATACCACATCACCAGCACCTTTCATTTTCATTTTCCATCTTTATATTTCCTCTCTACTATTTCACATATGTATACACACTACAAACACGACTTCCCAAAATGGAGAAACTTTTGTTGGCGCTTCTTTTTTTCCTCAAAGCTTATTCATTCTCCAATTTGTCAAAAGGAAAGAATAAAAATATATAGTCTTATTTTATCTATCTCTGTAGAACATTCACATAAATATACATACATGCATATAGTCTTCTGGATTGGAAAGGAAAAAAGTTTTTTTTTGCAAAGATGGAAAAAAAGGATGAGGAGGAGACAGGCACTTTGAAAGTTTCCACTTTTGTGGCTCCCTTTACAACCTATTTATAGACAAGACCAGAAAAAACTTTTCTTCTCTCCTTTTTGCAAAAAGGTGTCCAGGCAAAGAGAGAGGAGACATATACAAGGCAACTCTCTCTCTCACTTTTTTCCAAAAAAAAAAAATCTTTCTTTGCTATCTTGTATGTTATGTGTATATCTCAATATTTTGTCTCGTTTATTTTACTTTTTATGCATTTGTATCTAATCCATCCATCCATCTCCCTGTGTGCCTGTTCCCCTTCACTAACTTCCGTTCCTCGCTCAGAGCACATAGGAGCAAGACAGGAAACAGGAGACTAGCTTTGCTGCTACTGCTGTTATGCTTTTTCCCTTTTCCATCACCCAACATTTTTCTGCAACTGATGGCTTCGTATTGTGAAACTCTTTATGGAGAACATCATCATCATCCCTCTCAACAACAATATAATATGCCGAAAAAAAAAGGAAAAAGAAGAAGAAAATTTGCACCATCATTCAAACTCAATTCAATTCTAACAGGAACGCAAGTCAAGTCAGAAAAAAATATGTATCTGCCACCACCACCACCACCGGAGGTGGAAAAGGAGTGGATATGGATATGTGAATGCATGAATGAAGTGTAGCTCATATAGAATCCTAAGTTGAGTCACTTTATCATTCCAGTACACAAAAAAAGCTGAAGAGTTCTATACTTTTGTTTAGCATGTATGGAAGCTGTATGAAGGAAAAAAGGAAAATGCCATTTTGGGACTATTCAAATCTCCATTATTTACAGCAAACCCGACCCAAGAAGTGTGTTTTTTCATAGCGGCTTTTTTCATTCAGAGAAAATCGCTTTCCTTTCTTAGTACTGTTTATTGTGCATTGTGTGTGTAGTGTGTACCCAGCCACCTTGTTCATTTTCATCCTATTCTTTGCCTTTTTCCCATCCAACATAAATAATGGGATGCATGCATTTTCTCTTACAATGAAGAAAGTACCATACAGCACAGCAGTTTGCAAAGAAGCTAACTCACACACAACAACACAACTCACCTGACTTGACAGACTTGGACCAGCTCAGCTCATAAAAAAGGACAGAAGGAGAAAGGTTGCCTGAAGCGAACCAACCTGTTTTTCTTAGCTTTCTGTTTACATTTGTGTGTTTTTTGTTCATCCCATTGTCGTTGCAATTCTGAGCTCATTAACTATTTAAAAGGGAAGGTCTGTACTTTGCTATGCAAGCACACATTTGGTGTACATCTTCATCCATTACAAATCCCACATTTTACCAAAAAGGCTAATACAACGCATACTGTAACGGTGGTCTCTAGACAGAAGGTTCAGCATTATTCTGTTTTTTTTAACTCGCTGGAGGATGAACTGGGAATAGAAGTAGAGTTTATTTTATTCACAAGCATAAATCCCAACGTAGACTTTTGGGCGTCTAGTAAATTTAATTCAAAATGCGGTGATGGTGTTATGCTGCTTTGCTGGCGTAATAGCATTTTAGCTGGGATCATAAAACAAAGAGTCACCTAATGATGCACTTCTTCACGTGCTCTATTATTAATAAGTAAAGAGAAATGAAATGACGATGGAAATGGTGGTGGTCTTGGAGGCAATGTCCTTGAGTTTTACTGTATCAAATAAAGTACACAGGCACACACGATACATTTGTACAGAGAATTTTGGTGGACTGCTCCAAAAGATAAATATAGCAAAAGTAGGGAAAAAATATTTATTAAATTTAACTTCAAGTCATGACTTGTATACAAGTTTTTTTAAGCCCCAACCCTGTACATCACTTCATTTACTCATGATACCGTTTTGATTATTGCACTTCAGAATAAAAAAACTGCACAACACCACCCATAACAAAGATTACATCTCCCAACAACCCACACTCCAATGCAATGCAGTCTGATTCAATTTGTAATAGTTTTTTTTTCATTCAAACCTCTCCCTCACATCATCAATGTGATCTTCACAGTGCACTAGAAATACTAGGACAAAACAAGTCATTGAAGTTGTTAGCTTCACAATCATCAGTTACACTAAAGTAAGCTCATGTGCGTGGGCAATTTATTTATTTTACGAGATAATTCATTTCGAGACAAAATATGGGAGGAGGATTGAAGAATGCACAATGTAAAATAGAACATTGTTTTCGTTCACTCACTCAAGATCACTAGGATTGCATTGCATGTGCAGTGGTATTTATTTCGCTGAGTAAAACTGAATACCATAAAAATACAACAACAGACAACGTGACCTCAAGTGCCACTTAACATCTTCACCGACAAAATTCCAACAAGGAAAACAATACTCTAGCAAAAAGCACTACTGCATAATATATAGAGATACAGTTAGATAGATATAGTAAGTCAAGTCAAGAGAGCGTAATTCCCTTCCATTATCATTACTATCGTTATTGTATCGCGTAGTTTTGTGGTTTGGTTCCTTTTTTTCTGTCTCTCTATTTGCTTTACTGTGGCATCATGACGTGGCGTGGCCTTGCTTTCTTGTCTTTTTTGTTTTTATTATTGCTTTTTTTTTGCTGTTTACTTTTTAAAAATCGTTGTCAGTTTTAAGCTACTTTTCTAGGCTTCTGTCAAGACTTTTGACATGACTTCACTTCACCAGCAGACTAGCCTAGACTACTTTTTATCTTTTCAAGTTAAACATGAAAGAAATTTGGTGGTGGTGGGTTGATGACGATGATGATGGTAGCTTATATTAGCTCTTATTTTCTTGTTTGCTATTCTTTTGACTTGGTACTTCTAATGATTCCATAACTTATCCGACAAGAAAAATGCACCGAGAAAAAAAATACGAAGACTTTTTTCTGCTCTACCCTACCTATCAAAACATCTTTTGACGAAGCACTTCTTCTTGAAGTGCATTCCCATACAGAATGCAATAAACGCCAAAGAAAAAGTCAGTAAAAAATGAAGAAATTTTTTCTCCATCAAGTTAACAGTATACTTACGGTAAGAATGCATCGCTTCTTCCATTTTTTTAAACTAACGAGAAAAAAAGTTACACAAATAGTGCAGCAACGGTAAAGAGGATGTCAATGAGATTTATTATGCCTTACTTTGAAACCAGCCGGATCGCCACTGGAATTTCTTTCGACACTTTTTTTCCTTCACTTTTAGCTTCCTATAATAAACCTAAAACTTAACATTGAACATACCAGAAAAACTTGAGTTGAGGACAAAAAAGGGTCACACTCCACCAAAAGTCATAATAACATTTCCTTTTTAAAGCGGTTAAACAATTGTACTACATACTCCACAATTTTCATGCAGCATAGCATAGTAAAGTAATCCAACTCAACACACACTCCCCCGTTGTTGGTTGTCCCATTCATCGTCCAAAAAAGTAATTTTTTAAAAACTTTTTTTTTCAAAGTCAAAACTACACTCAGACTCCTTGCCACTTTTTCAAAAATAACTGAAAACACACGCGACATTTTTCAATAAAATGTTCTGCTGTTTTTTAAATATATGTAAATTGCTCTCATACTTATGGAAGTATTATTGGCAATGCTTTAACAATATTTTTTAACAAGAAGACCAACCAAGTCATGTCAGAGAAAACCCCACTTACTGCAAAGCCAACAAACAGCAGCAGAGCATTTGAGATCTGAGCCAACTTTTTTTTTACTTTCTAGTCGCGTCCATCCAAACGCAAGTTAAGTACAATGCAAGCATGCAGTAAAGAAGAAAAAAGAGACAGACGCGTGCCCATATTTTATTGAAATTGTACTTAAGCTCAACAACTCGAAAACTTTTCAGTTTTGACTTGAAACAATTTCTTCCTCCTTTACTTCCTTCTTTATCTTCAAGAGAGCATCATGCAGTCAAGAAAAGAGTTGAATTTTCAGCTGGAATATTGCCACTATTCTCATTCCCACCACCACCGCAAACAATCTCAATTTTGAAGGTTCACAGTAGACAACAGTCATACTATTACCATTTTCTTTATCAGCTCAGCGTGATGAGATGTGGCAATGGTTGCTTTTCTCCACTTGAAAATTTTTCTTTAAAAGAAAACAGCAAAATCAATATAAAGTATGTTTTGCCAAAGCCAGCCTAAAAAAAGAAGGGACCATACTGGAATATTGTCTTGAATTATTATTACAGCCATTTCGCAGCGTTCCTTGTCCTACCATTTCCTTTCCGACTGTAAAAAATATAAAAAATTGTCCTCCTTTCCTGAAAATGGGAAAGAACAACAATCCAAAATCAGAGTCTCTGAATTGCAATTGCTCTTAGGACAAATGGCAAAAGCCCTGATTTTTTCAGTTCTCTCCGCATCTCCGGAATAACAAGGCAAAAAATATTCAGAAAAAAATACCGAGAATCCGGGTAGCAGCTATAATAACGATACAGAGCGACCGAGAAAGCAATGGTAATAGTAATAACAATAATAACGCATAGTCTTGTGTCCTTTTTTGTACAACAATGCAAAGTCGTAAATAGTCTTAAGCACTTCCTATTTACCAAACCACCATGCCATCATCACTACACGCAAGCAGAGAAAAAAAAAGATCAACGAGAGCGATATGATAAGAAGGGAGAAAAAAATCTACCGTGAACTGACGACAAGTATGATTGGGGATCTATATAGCGTGTGCACGCGTAATAAAGCCACAATAGAAGAAGAGAAAAAAATGCTTTCACTAGATTTTTATAACAACAACAACAGATTGGAAAGATGAGCTTTCTTTTTTTCTTTGGAGTATACCTAAATACTCGGTTCGGTATAAATTTTTAGCCATAATAATATGAACAAGTAGAATGGGATGAAGTATGCAATAAAAAGCTATGTAATCATAATCATAATAATAGTTTTATGTGAGTGTATACACCACACATCATATTATCATCACACATGAGCCATGTATCATGAGCTCTGCATAATATTCATACCTTCATATTTCACCCAACCCCATAATAGCATTTATCTGGGTCTGTAAGTGTATATCCGTTACCGTTTTCTTCATGGGCGCACACAACAATGAATAAAGCCATTAGTTTCAGGAGTTGCATCGAGGTTTTTGAGTTGAGCTGTTGAAAAAGTCATAAAGGAAAATTGTACGCGTGGTGAAGGAAAAGAGGAAGAAATTAAATGGGATGGATGCAGATGATGATGAAGGTTAAGGGGAAGAAAAAAGTTGAGAGAGTTGGATTGGATATTGTGCGTCGCGTACGTACACGATGACATTGGTTTCCTATTAAGAAGCGAGGCATGTCAAGTCAGCGACCCTGTCGTTTCATAGCTTTGCTAGAATTTTTTTCCAAAGTAATCTTCAATGTTTCCCCTTATTCACATTTATCCCTCAAAAAATATCATCAAAATCAATACTACATGTAATATAGATGAACAACATCAAACACTCGATTTCTTAACTTGGATTCGTTGCGTAAACCATGAAAAAATCTTTTGAGGAGATATGGGGAGTGGGAGTAGTAGTCAAGCCATGTAGTCAATGAACGCGATGAGAAAGATCTTAAGATCTTTGAAAATTATTGTGTGTGCTTTTTGGAGAAAGAAGAGACGACAGAGATTCCCTAAGGGGAAAAAACTAAGAACTCATGGATGATATGTAATGATGGGTAAGGGATATGTCTGGTATGATGTCTTCATAGTTATTGCAATTACAACAGCAGCAGGTCTAAAAACCACATGATATCATCTATATCATCTTATCGTCTATTAGCAAATATGTTACATATCACAGTATCATATAAAAGCTAGTTTTAGTCCACTTATTGCCTACTTTTTTCTTCTTTTTTTTTGCTATTCAAAATTTAGTACTAGGAAAATTCAATATCTACCATTGAATTGTTCCTCCAAATCAACTTTAAAACATTTTTTAGCATTGAACTAATGGAAATTTCAAAATGCATTTTTTGCGGCACATAATTCATTTAAATTCTTCTGTTTGTAGCCATACAATCTCATGCAATTTCATCGTTAGATGTCACATTTATTACATTAAAACAAAAAGACTAGCAAGGAAATAACACAAAATGTCACGAAAATAATGACAATAAAGAAACGCTAAAACTTTTAAAAATAAGCAGCTTGTTTTTTCTTCATTCCCTAGTTGTTACTAACTTCTTTAGAGCCTCTTTAGTTGAAGACGTAAGCTAATGGATGCAACCCATTTACGTCAAGGAATCCAACTCAAGCCTCATCAAATATTTCTTGCCTGGTGCGGTAACAACAGCAGTAAAAACATTTGCATTCCAACAACTCATTCATTTAATTCAGTTGACAACCGTAGTTTTTTGCCTTTTTCCCTAATTAAGCTATTCTAGGTTGTGCCGAATAGAGGAACAAATGCACATGCATTCATTATTTCTGCCTCCTGGGATATTAAACTAACATGGAATCATAAAAGGCACTTTAATAAAAGTACTACTTGCAATAAGTAAGATTACTGCAAAAATTTAAATGAGCTCATTTTTTTGTTCCTGTCACATTGGGTGTTCATCCATTTTCCCGGAATAAAAAAGGAAGAGACAGTCGCCGTGTGTCGATATCTCTTCATCCGATCTTTCTATAATCGTCAATCTCCCCTCCCACAAAATATTGGCAAGCGTCTATCTTGTCTCCAACCACCAAACCAAAAAGACGCTCCAATAGAAATTGACATATGGCATATTTCAAAACCACTGGAGAACGGAAGTTGCATTTGCAATACAATCATAAATACATGTACGCTTCACCAAACCGATAACATGTTTTTTATTTCAAGTTTCAAGAATCTCGATTCATTCCCTTCCCAGTAAAAAGGCAATTATCATAAAGCATTGACAGTGAATCTTCGTACTTGCGACACCATTCCTATGATATTACTATCATTTTATTTTCCACGCATGAATAAATAAAATGTTTGAAACTATCATCGCATCATACATACATGGTTTCTGCTTCAAATTGAAATTGGTAAGTACACTGGAAAAAAATGCACCCATAAGGCATGGCACAAGAGACACATCGCATCACACTTTAATGTAACTTGCTTTATATCGTAATTTTACTCAGTAAGTTCCGCAGCAACAACAACCCACCAAAATTCTACTAAAAGAACTTTCAACTTGAATCTTATATGCATCCCATCTCTTATTATCATCAACTTCTTCCTATTCCAACTTCCTGCACGTGCCATGATGATGCCATCACATATTCGTGGAGAGATTCTTACAAGAAATCTAAGGACTATGTACTTTTGTACTATTGCGACAATCTTTAAAAAAGACTATGATGATGAAGAGCGTGCAGTAAAAAACCACTTTACCATTTCCACTGATACATATACTCATCATACGCATAAATACGCTTTACTCGACAACGCGACGGCACTTTTTGCCACTACTGACAAAAAAATTCATGAAAATATATAGCCTTTCTGTAAATACTCAACTCAACATTATGGCTTGTTGTATAAGAGAAGTAAAAAACAAGAAGAATAATAATAAGTGAAGATAGATGTAAAGGAAAGATGTGTTTGTGTTATGAACAAAAAAATGCAAATGTATTTCCTTTCTCTGCATGTCTCCCTCCAGTATTCTTGGCTTCACTTCGCTTCGTATGTACTTACATTTTCTGGTGTATTTTTTTTAAAGAAAATAAAAACTCTTTTGAAAAAAGTAACATTTTGTCTGTATGTTTATTTGAGTTTGAGGAGACAAAGAGTACTACTACTGGGATTGTATGGCACACAGCCTGCATTTCAATAGGTTCTCTGTCTCTGTGCATCTGTATTGCCATCATTACTTTACTTCATTTTCTTGTTTTGAATGCAAAATAGGAGTAATAAGACAACAAGAATAAGACGCAAGTCAGGACAGAAGAGAGAAAAAAGATTTAAATCTTTAGTTTTTTCAGATATTTTGTGATGTTTAAAAAAACAGCTCAAGTCATTGTCTTTCGCTCGATGTTTTTTTCTTTCTTTTTTTTTCTTGAAAAGGATGGATCATGTATCCAAAGTACTAACAAGAGAGAGAGAGAGAGATTGAGAGAGTCAAATCTTTTGTCTTGATGTTTTGAAAGTGACAATCTGATGATAACGTTCGTGTTGCACGTCTACTTTACGTGATAAATGTCTTTTAAATAATAGATTTTGAGATGTTTAATTTTTTACAATTTTTTGCTTTGATCTTTTGAAAAACCTATTAGGATTATACATATTGCGAAACTGGGAAGTTTTTGGGTAAACACTTTCAGAATTTGAAGTAGGTATATTAATAAAACATGATATATTTTTCACATTAAAATTTCACGGTTGAACAATCTTGATTAGAAGAAATGAAGGAAAATAATTTATTTGAAGCTTTTGACTTGAGTTAAAAGAGGCGAAGATCTCTGCAAAGGTTTGCCTATTGAGCAACAGTTCATGCTTGTGATGATGATGAATGAATGCCGATGACTGGAAGGTCCACAAAGTTGAAAGGTAGGAGCAGACACGAGCCAAAGGTACATAATATGGCATAAAAAACATGACGCCATTATGCCTATAAATTGGTACCCTATCTTCCCACACAACCCGGAAGTTTCTTTGATATTCAGTATGATCATCAGAATTACAGCATTTTCGATGAATAGCAATGATAAATATTTGTCCAGTCAGAAGAGAAGTTGTGTACTCTCCATTCTTGTGAAATTGTTCAAGTGCAAATGGATTTTCAGTAGTAAATCTAGTCAAACTGATGAAATCAGTTTTTGCCTTTCATTTCTCATCAGCACTATCATCATCATAACGATTTTCTACACTCCATACTCCACATTTATCTACTTCACCATCTTTGACATTTTCTGTAACTGTCTGCATGCGTAAACTCACGCAGTCATCATCATCATTTATTTCTATTTGTGACTTCTGCTATTCTCCTGATTTATGTTTGTTTGTTGTTGATCATGTGAGTGCTATGCTGGGTGAAACCTCGGTATCATCACTCAATCGAATATTATTTCCAAAAGTCAATGACTCCTCCGACATCACGATAGTATATTTTCTGTCATTATTATCATCAACCATGAGAATGTTGTGTGATGATAATAATAGGTTACTTTACTCCTCTCTCCTGACATAAGTCAAGTTGGAGTTCCTTTCTGACACGATCTCATAGATCATACATAATAAACTAAGTTGTTCGATACCTAAAAAAACTAAGCAAACAAAATTTCATCCCAAACACAACCGGAACAGGAATCGTGGAAGGAAATTGAAGCAAAAAAAAATTGAGAAGAGAACTGGACTATGGTGAACTTTTGACCTGAAGCCAATTTTCCATTCTGATCTACGTTGTGTATTGCCCATTCAAGTATATTTACTGTAAACAAACGTTTATAGAGAACAAATTCTCCTGATCTATTATCCATTACAATTCACAAAAACATCAAAATCTTCTAAATTTTCTTGTACACAAATGCCTGTATAAAGTTCAACAGGGTTTTCTAGTGTACACTCCAAATTCCTCCTGATTTTCCATACATTTACCTGTCTAACAGTTTGCTGCATAAATTCATACTGTTGTTGTTGTGTATCTGCGTTTCTTCAGTAATATAATCAATTTTACATTTCATCAGCCCTTCGCTGTTACACTACTACTTGTGCTGCTGGCTCAAGGGCACTCCAGAAGAGAGAGAGAGCATCAGAAAGATTCTCTTATCTATTTTATAGTCATCGCTATCACCACCATCATGACGTTCATGAGTATGAAGAAACGTGGAATTCAATTCCAAAATATGGGCCCCTGTGTCGCGTCCCCATCGTTCACTTTTCATCATAGCCATCATTCATCATACTGAATTTCCCAATTTGATGATGATATGTTCCAAGATTTATGTAACAAGTTGAGTCAATATTTAACTGAGAAAGTTTACCTCGCTCTTCAAACAAATTTCAATAAATATCCCATATTATGAGTGCAAGCATGCAAGAATTGAATTCAATTTATTTTTTCCAACTATATTTTCAATTTAAAAAAATATGTCGAGTGTTACTTACTTTGATCGTTACTCTTACCTAAAAAAAGTATCTCATATGACAAGTCAGAACCAGAATTATCTTTAAAAGAGATATTAATTTTCAATGATAACTCGTTACAAAACATGTTTTTATTCTATTTCACAAAAATAAATTCCAAATAATGAAAATGTAGTATTGAAACTCAATTTTGAGTTATTCAATCAAATCCCATTTATACTCTTTCCCATTCCAAAATAATGGAGCTTCCAAAATATACCCGAAACTCACTGCATAATGATCACGATGATAATGGTGATGCTTTAGCATTCATGCTTTGTTTGCTATTTACTACAAGCTGGAGACAACGACAAAGGCCTAAAAAGGATATCTGAAAGGAGAGCATTTCTGAACAAGTAGATTCTCTGGTTTTACTGGTTTGGGTTAAAAGTAAAGCAAACAACAAGTTAAACTAGCAGTCGCTCTATATAAAAAGAATGGTCTTGAGTTTGAGAGTAGTCATGCAAGCACACTGGAAAAAGTAAATATAATATTCGGAGAAAGATAGGAGTGCAGAACAAGCGAGAGTAGCAGATGAGAAGTTTAAACCAAACCAGAGCTCATTATTTATCCAAACTTTATCATTTCATGTGATTACTTTGCACACACACATACAAGACACCCCCGACCAAACTTTACTTGCTAGCTTGGAAAATGGAATGCTATCATTATTATATAAGTAGTGGTGGTAATACTCTGGAAGCAATTTAAAGTGGTTCTTTCGTGGTGTGTGTTGGGATATATAGGTACTACTGTACTGGATCCACACGGTACACTAGCAAAAATATTGTGCATGGAACCATAAACCCATTTATTCCCATTAACATCATCACACACACACACTTTGCTTTTGCATGTATAGATATAATAGCAGAAATTTGTGTGGAATGCATGCAAACCAGAGAGAAAGATAGAAAAGGAAAACTTAGAACTAAAACCGACTAAAATTCAAAACTCCTCCTACTACTATCGCAAATAATATACACAATACAACTAATAGAAATGCTAATATTCTTGAGTACAGAGTAAAAAAAGAGTAAATGTAGTGAAATTCTAAATAATATTATGATTATCATGATTACGATATCGTGTAGTGTGCTAAAATAATATACTTTATAACTTTCTTCATTTAATATATTTTTTTGCATATTTTTTTTTCTAAATTAATGGAAACCACTGATATTTTTCTTTTTTTATCCAAAAGTTTACCCGGGGCGGGCGTTATCGCGTCTGTATACAAGTTTCCTTTACTCTCCAAGAAAAATTACTGTAATCACGATCATCATGATCATCCTAACTGTTTCCACCACTCACTCCAATCCAGCTAGTATGTTATTTCTGCAAAAAAAAATCTGAATCGCACTTGCCACCAAAGCAGCTACTTTGCTTATGGCTGCATCATCGGATCGCATGCTTTTCTTTTTACCTTTCATGAGAACTAAAAGCAGAGAAAAAACATTGGAAGCCGAAGCCACCATGAAGGAAAATAATGAAAACAAAAAAGTTTTCACTTAAAACACTTTTTTTTATCGTATCATCATCAACAGCCATATTTACTCAAATTGCATGATATTGTTGTTGTTTTCTTATGTTGCTATCTCCTTCCTTGTTTTTTTCTTCATATCTTTACACTGCTAAAAAAACAAGCCATGCAAACAAACTCCAGTCCAAGTCCAGAGAGCCAGGCCAGGCCCGCATGCCTCATGGCATGTTGCATTCAAGCTGCTGGACTACAAAACTCCATTTTTTTCTGGTGAGAAAAAGAAAAATAATATTGCACGAAGGTTTCTCTTTTCTTTTCTCTCCACTGCTGGAAATCTCCACCAGGAATTCTCTCTCGACTACACACTTTGTTGGCGCATTGCTGCTACAAGTTGGAAAGTGTAGTTCATAATGACTTGACTTGCTTTACCCTGCCCAATTCAATTTATCATAATTCACTACACTACATTTTCTAGTTTATACCAAGCAACTTCATCTCTTGCATTCTAATAGCCTTGTATACAATGCTACTTAAGCATGCATCCCGCTATCTCTATAATTTTACTCGAAAATATATGCTGATGGCTCCTGTGTCTTCTTAACTTTACCAAAATATTTATGATACTTTTTTTTCTCTTATTTCTCTTCCCTCAAAGCAATACGTTGTTTATCTGGAATGTTGATATGATATATCTCTTAAGCTATTATGTACATTTTAAATGTTGCATATAAACACACAAAATACTAATATTACAACTCGCATCGCATCATTCCCTTCATTTCATTTTTTTAAAGTAAGAAAAGCAAAAAAAGATAGTTGTTGTTTACTTTACTTCTTTTGACAAGAATATATTACATTCTAACACTCTCACACGAAAGTAGTACCAGTACCGCCGTTTCGAACAAGTAAAGACGTTGTCTTCCGCCCAGATAGAGAGAGAGAGAGTGTGTAAGTAAACATAAAAAGAAATATGAATATACAATTTATAGATAGACCAACTTGACTGACATGTAAATATACACAGCATTTTAAAAAAAACTGACTTCCACCAACGTAACGCAAAACATTTTTTCCCATGAATATGATGATATTATTTAGGACCTTCTCTACTTGTGTGTGAATAATGCGTGGATAAATGCATGCATATTGCACACAGGATAAAAAAAGATAAATGATTTGCTTTACGAGTCTGAACGCGTTAAAACTACCTGAAAAACAGCAGTTGCTGCTGTGCGTTGGCGGTGGTAGTGGTGGTGGCATGGCAAAGTCTTTTTTTTGGCATTGGTTTCGGATCTGCTGCTGTTGTTGCTTTTGTGCGTAATGTTCATACTTGCATGCGTGCATGATCTGTGGGGGCTGTTATTCTTTTAAGAAAAACACACATCTCATACCCAACTCACAGACACAAGTTGACTATTAAAAATTTACACAAAACTCTCCTCTCTTCACTTTACTCTTCCAAGTATTTTTTTGCAGGAGAAGGAAGAGAAAATACACACAGATATAAAAACGCAAGGAGGACCCACTTTTTATATTTTTTCTGACATGTTTGTGTGATGTCTAGACTTTTGCACCAAGACTTTGCTTTGTAAAGCAAGGAAAAGGTGAAATGCATCAGGTAAAAAATATTTTTGCTTGCTGCTGAGACTCTAACATGCTCCTGAAAAGAGAACAACTTTGGCTTTTACATCTGTCTTCTGCTTACATGCTTCGTTCCGTACCGTATGCTATATTATTTATGGGAAAACTGTCAAATATCAAGATGGCGATGATGATGATGATTAGGACGATGATCACCATCATATCATCATACCTCCTACAATCTTGCAGCCTTCCCGTGAAGAAGAGAGATGTTGACTACCACCAGCACAACCAACAGAGTAATATTTTTTCTAGCTAAAAACTTTTTCTTACTTTCTGTCTTCATCATCATCTCATCTTCTCAAGTCAGCGCCACTTCCCCAAACACATACTTACGCACACGACTTTTGATGTGAAATGAATCTTTTTCACAGTGTGCTGCTTCTCTGTTGCAAGTTGAAAGATGAACTTTAATGCTGATTTTTATCATCATGGGGCGATGCTGAATGAAATCACAGCTATGACCGTGTATACTACATGTTATTATGAGTTGGCGTCTAGGACAGCGGCATATGATGTGAGTCATTTAACATGAAATGCTATAAAAACTGACCACCCACTTGACTTTCATTTCTTTACCTTTTTAACGCTAACGTTGTTCACGATGAGTAAAACTGAATAAGAATCTGTGATTTTGACAGGATGCAAGATGAAAAAGTAAATATCATGGTAATGTTTACGATCGTGAAACCGATAAATATATTTGATTCAGAAGGTTGTCAATGTGTTGGTGTGATGAAGGTGGTAAACATGCGGGTGGTGGAAGTTTTGATGAGTTCGAATGAATACGATACAAACATGATATTGAGACTGCATAAATATTGACTCAACATTTCTATGCTTGCATTTCATGTTCATGTACATATTTATAAACAACTTTAATGATTTGAGTTGGCGAAACTTAAAAGATGTGCATAATAGTTCATCACAATAAAACGTTAGTTTGTACACTGTTTTTAAATCAGCAACTGACCATGATATGCATGAATGCCCTTTCTGCTCTACTTTTTCCTCCCTTTTTGTACACATGATCTTTCTCTTCCATTTAAAAATTCTCCTCTGGAATACACAAACACACGCAGCCCGAAAAAAATGTTTTATGCATGTGCGTGTTTACATTTCATGGAGAGGTGATTAGTTTTAACACAGCAGCTCTAGCTCACTGTAAGAATAACTAGCATGAGGGTTAGAGGAGGAGAAAAGGAAGTAAACCAAACTCTATGAAAGCATCTCTTTAACAATCAGTGTTTAAGTAAAGTAAATAGGATAGAAAATGCGCTTGAAAATATTCATCCTTTGCGCTTTACTGAACACTATGAAAAGTGTACTGGATTAAAAATTCATTTTGCGTGGAACATGAAAATAATTTCCTAAAAGTTTACGT
>JAQIWN010000859.1:0-25773 GCA_034699025.1 Entomobrya cf. arborea Gr-Col-00668
TGTCCTGTCGCGCTGCGTTATGTCATGTCCATGTCGAATGTCGACCAACTCGTCTGTGCTTCAATGCATGCTTATCATGAATGATATCTTGTGTTTTTATGCATAGATTCTAATTTTTAAAAACATCAAAAATAGTTGGATTGTAGTATTTGCAGTTGATGATATTATTATGATGATGATGACATGGAAATGGAAATCATGCCATGCCCTACAACTTAGTATAGAAGAAAGAAAGACCCACCATCAAATAAATAGCACGTGATAATCATTTAAATATTAGACTATTATGAATGATGCTGCAATGTTTGTATGCTAGAATTTTATCACAATTACGGTAACTTTTATCTTATCATTATCATCAAGCTTGTATGTTATCTTATCGGAGTCGTAGTAAAATGGGGAAATTACTATCTAGAGGAATTTTACGAGAAGAAAGAGTGAATGAAAATGAAACTAGGTACACATTCGAGAAAATGGGGACGAGTAAATCCGACCGAGTTCAATGATAAAAGTACTGCACTGCCTGCACATGCGCTTGATGAGCTAAGGAACAAAGAGTTGTAAAATGTGCCGGTTTGTTGGCTGCCTCTAGTTCGATTGGAAAATGGATTTAAAGGGGTCAGAGACTGGGACGATTTGACGAATATGAGTAAATGGCAGGGACCTTAACATTAGTGTGGGCTACACACATGAGCACCTGAAACATTGGAGCATGAAAGGGATAAAGAATTGTGACTGCACTACAAAGTTTTACAGTTAAACTCCCTAACAGAAGTTTAGGATTAGTTTATTTATTTTCTTAATACTTGAACTAAAACAAGATAAAAATTTAACTTGAGCCCAAGCACTCTGATTGTATCCCAGGGAATCGGGAAATGGCCATCCGTAATGAGCATCTATATGCAAAAAATAGTAATAATAAAGAAAACATTAAACTAAATGGCTAAATACAGTATATACATGATAGTAAAACTGGCTTCATTGGAAACTTACCAGGAATTTTTAGAAGGTTTTCCTTTTGCTTGCTTTCCATCTCCCTGACCTTTCTCCCTTTTCTCATCCTAAGAACAAAAAACACTTTAATTAAATCCTTTACCTAAACCATCAATACCAAAATCAAGCAAAACGAATGATAAATCAACTTTAAAACATAATAAGCACTCAAATAGCAAAAGATAACTCACGTCCGATGACGGGTCCTCATAAGGAAGGACTGGAGTGAACCCTAGAGGCTCCACTGCCGTTTCTCTCTCCCTTCTCAGCAGACGGCTGACTCTAGCTCCCATTATTAACCAGTGATATATTCTGCAGTAAAAAGTAGCACTACTTACTTTACCAAAAAATCAATATTATAATTGAAACACAATTCATTGAATTATATTGAAGCATCTTACCTGGATTTGGCGTCTATTCAATTTTTTAATGTTCACCTGTTGACCGTTGCTTTGTATGTTTTAATTCAATTAATTGAGTTCAAAAATAACAGAATAGGAAACAACCAAACACAAACTTATGTGATCAGCATGCAATGGAATCTATTTTTATAAGTATAAGTTTTGATTTTCAATGTTTTTACCGCTTCACAAATCAAAATGACTTTCAAGCAGCCGCATCCTTTGTTGTCGGAGTTCCCAATCGCCCATGCAAGGCAAAAAGACGCTTGGTCAGTGCAGCAGCAGTTGGTCAATGGTCAGTGGTGTGCATGCTAATTAGTCAAATGAAATGATGAGGCCCGTGTATATCAATATCATTTCTTATGAATTCCATAAAAATCTTTTTTTTGTTCATGATTATTCATGAAGTTAATTAAGTGAAAGATAAACTGTCATTCATTGTGTGAGGAAACTAAATGCAATCCGGTTTACTCCGAAAAATAAAGATTTTCGATTTCATCATTTTATGCATGAATTATTCATAATCATAAATAATATTCACAGAATACATCACAGCAAAGTATGTTTATGCATGAATGTATGCAAAGGTACGCAGTTTGAACACAGTAACAAGTGAAAGGGTTTAAGGATCCCCTGTTGATCCACGTAGAAAAGGTTCAATGACATTTCCATGCAAAGTGAGGCATGGCATGAGAATATGAGTACTTATCCAGTTGCGGAGTTTGTGTAAAAGAACGGGAAAAAATATACGCAGGTGGATCTTACGAAGCCATAATTACATTTGTGTGCAATAAATAATCATTCTTTCTTACTTTTCAAAAAGATTAAATCTAAAAGGGTTTTTCTTGTAACTGCACTGGTTAAAATGCTAAAAATAAGGTGACATTTAAATGAAAATATAAATCAACAACCGGTATATCGAAGTGCCGACTTTAAGTTCCCTAGTTTATGGAAAAAACTGGAAATTATTGTACTCAAATATTAGTTTTTGAATATTTTAAAACCAAATTCTCGTAATCCTAAAGTTCATATAATAATGTTCACTCGGCAATTATTTATATAACCGGTTTGACGCTAAACACTAGAACTATGCAGACCAACAGACTAACCTACAGACATTTAGGGTTGTGTACTGTTAAACATTTTATGAAGTACCTTTTGAACTTAATAACAGTTTTATCGTGATGTTTTGCTTTGTACCTAGTACCTGGTTCTGTAACAGAAAGGACCATATCCACATCGCTTTCCTTCCAATATATCTGACTACTTATAGCATGCTTCATTTAATGTTGTGATACTGCATTTAATTCTTTGCGATAGAAGTCTTCAAAGAAAGACAAAAGTTTAAAGACCGGCTGCGGATGTATAAAACCGTTGGATTCACTGTAAAATCATCACAGTCACTTTAAGTTCTTCAGGAAGAATACATACTATCATTTTTTCGCAGCAATAGTCTTCGGGCGGAAAAATTCTTGTCAGTTGGAAGCAAAATGCTTCGCATTATCATTACTGGTTTTTGCCTGGCAGCCGTTTCAACACCGATCACGGCTCAGCAGCAGCAAAACGCTCTCGGTAAGTTTTGTTGGTTGTATAAAATTTTAGGCACCGTATAGATACATTCTTGAACGATAAAATTTCACTGAACATTTTATGAAATATTATTGAAACACATTGAACGTTTTTCTAAACAGGATTTCAGCCCACTAATAACCTCACCGTAGCTAAAGTAAATGGGGCAGGCTGGGGTGCTCCTCCACCACC
Organism: Entomobrya cf. arborea Gr-Col-00668; assembly: GCA_034699025.1. Lineage (NCBI taxonomy): Eukaryota > Metazoa > Arthropoda > Collembola > Entomobryomorpha > Entomobryidae > Entomobrya > Entomobrya cf. arborea Gr-Col-00668. The sequence goes on from JAQIWN010000859.1 coordinate 3,156, forward strand.
CCCGGGAGGCTGGCCTGCACCCCCTCCTCCTCCTCCACCACCACCTCCACCTGGGACAGGTTGGGCTGCATCTCCACCTGCAGGAGGTTGGTCTACTCCAACTGAATCGCCTACAACTGGAGAGTGTCTTTCTAATGCACCTCCAGTTGGAACATGTCCATCCTACGATCCTTTAGATCCACCTGATCAGCCAACATATCTTCCAACTGAAGACTGTAGCTGTTTCGCTGAATGTACAACCTTTTCTGGAGGTTACGAAACTTTTCAATGCCCCGGTGGTCTATATTTTAACCCTACATTAAATGTGTGTGATTATCCTGTAAACGTTGCATGCGAGCAGCGGACTGCAGTTTTTGGTGGAAATATCGTTCCGAAGCAAGTGTAAAATATTCCATAACCTCACTTCTGGAATTATGTTATAGTTTAATTTATTAAGCATTATTTTCTAAATGAAAAATTGTTTTTTCACTTGTTTTCCTAATAAAGTTTGAATTATTCGTTGGGAACTAGATTAAAAACTGCTAATTGTCAAATAAATCGTTTAATTTAAACAGAATATTATTGTATACAATTCTAGTTACTTTTTATTTTTATACATTAATACAATCTTGGTAGTTGATTCTTCAGCACTTTGCCAGTGTTTGTCTAACCAATTCCGTCATCTTTGAAACAGTTCCATATTCTTCCAAATCTAGAAAACCACCTCCAGCTCTTCCGCCAACTCCACCTTCCAGCTCAGCGTTAATTTTATTAACGAACTCAATGGACATAAGGGAATCCATTCCCATTTCTGTAAAATGTTGATTTTCATCTTGAATCTCGTCTGGCTTTGTTCCAAGAGTGTCGCAAAGCATTCTTATCACAAATCCTTTGACCACAAGGTCTCTATCATTAACGTCCGTTGCTGCCATATATTGATCCCTCAAAACAACCTTATTCTTTGCCTTCTTAGAATCCAATTCATTCCTACCATTCCTCTTAAGACTTCTTCCGAAAAATGACGCCTTATCCAACGTTAACGTTTTTAAAAACGTGTTCTTATAATAAGGTGTCATGTTTAATAGACCATAAAAGTCAAATAAACCAGCAACCACAGTAGCTGTATCATGTTTCCTGCTCATCAGTTCTTCCAATGTGGATAAACCCTCCTCAGCACTAAAAGGATGAAGCCAGTCCACTTGCAGGTCCTTCGCAAACCCCATATTCCACTGACCCCAATTAACTGACAAGCAAGGTAATCCCTTGACTTCTCTGAACTCAGCCAACGCGTCAAGATAACAGTTTGCAGCCACATAATTCGACTGTCCGATATTCCCAAACGTTGTAGCAGCGGAGGAATACAACACAAAAAACTCCAAATTAATTTTACTGTCTTGTGTAATTCTATGCAAAGTCCAAGCTCCCTGTATCTTTGGCAGAATAACGCTATCGTACGTGTTCCAGTCATTATGGAGACTAAGTAATTTATCGGATAGGACACCCGCAAGATGATGAATTCCTCGAAGTGGTGGCATGTCACCTCCAATCTCCTCTAATAAACGCTTACATTCCTCAAAATTTCCTACATCCACCTCCACGCACTTAATAACTGCTCCATATTTACTTTCCAATCCATGAATCGCTTTGGCCACTTCATCAGAAGCGGGTGATCGTCCTACGAGAACCAAGTACTTTGCCCCTTCCCTCTGTACCATCCATTTAGCTACATTGAAGCCAATAGCACCCTTTCCACCAGTAATTAAATAGGTGCTCCTATCATTAAACAAGAGGTCTCTATAGCAACCACTATCCATTTGAAATTCAGGCATCGTTACAATAACTTTGCCAATCTGCTTCGCTTTCTGCAGATAAGTTAATGCCTCCTTTAACCCCGTTGAAGCTAGGAACTGCGTATATGTCAAGGGGTTAATTTTTCCATTGCCCAAAAACCTACCCAATACGCCCATCATTCTTTCCAGCGTAACATCATCGACTTTAGTTAGGTCAACGATGGTATAGTTCACACCTGGTTTTCGTATCCTAACTTCTTCTGGCGTCCATATATCTAATTTACTGATCTCTACAAAGTTACCCCCTTCACGACAAACTTCCAAGCTAGCCTCTTTGAACCCCGGTCCTGTCAAACAATTAAGTACCATATCCACACCTCGCCCTTCAGTGACCTTTGTAATTTCAGTTTTGAAATCAAGTGTCCTTGAGTTAAACACATGCTCTACTCCAAGACTTCTTAAGAATCCTCTTTTCTTCTCGCTTCCAGCAGTTCCAATAACCCTGGTTCCTAATATTTCGGCAATTTGTATAGCAGCCATACCTACTCCACCTGAAGCCGCATGCAAAAGCATAGTTTGTCCTTCTCGTATTTTGGCAACCTCCACCATACAATACCAAGCCGTGAGAAATACAGCAGGCAATGTAGCTGCTTCATTAAAAGTCATCCAGTCAGGCATTGAAATCACTGTAGCTTCATTGGTAACTACATGACTTCTCATAGCACCCTGCTCCCAGCCAACTCCGAAAACAGCTTGTCCCGATTTCCATCTTGTTACTTGACTACCAACACCAGTCACCACACCAGAAAAGTCTAAACCAATGCTTGTCAAGCTCTCAAAGTCTTCGCTGGGTTTCATGACAGCGAGTACGTCTTTAAAATTCAAAGACACACTTTTAACTTGTACAAGCACCTCATTATCACCTAATTCTTGAGGTTCCATCTCCTCCATTGTCACAAATTTTACATCTTGGATAACCTTTGACTTTGGAAGTTCCACCGTAAAATATTTTCCTTTGATTACTGGCATACAGTTCTTATCAGCGGTACTCCCTCCTTCATCACCACTTGTTCGTTGAAAAGCCCTTCGCACGTAACGTACCCCACCAGCCCTATATGCCACTTCCGTTTCTTTGTCGTCCAACCACAGCTCATGCATCAACTGTGAAACCTTTTCTGTGGCCTCTGCTCTAGTTTCCAAGTCCACAGATTTCGATAAAATTCCAGGCAGTTCAATACGTAAATTTCTCATAAAGCCCCAAGCCAAAGAGGATTCCACATTTTCATTGTTATTCAGCAATGGTTTGAAATGTTCCTCTGCCGATTGCACATTCAGTAGGAAATCCTCTGTGACCAAATGAAACCTTGGAAATGACTTCAATTTTGCATGGAACAAATATGTCGCCGTATGCAATAACGGTTTAAGCATCTTTTTCGAGTTTGGCGGTAGAGGCTCAGTAATTTTTGCTTCCGTTATCCAAAATAGTATTCCTTCTAAATCATCTTTATTATGATCGAGAAATTTAATCATATCTTGTTCTTCAGTACTCTCCGTTAATTCGACCACGGTAACTTTTCTTCCCTTTTTTGACATTCCATTTACAAAAGTTTCCAAGGCAGCGTTTTCTTGATCTCCAGCAAAGAACACGATCCAATTTCCATGGTAACGAACACTCTCTGTATTTTTTATTTCTTGTAATTTCTGTGCTGTCATCACAGACATTTGACTTTCACAGCTCAGAAATTTGCCATGACATCCACTGAATCCCGCTTCACTCATCAATTCCAACCATTTATCTCCATTCAACGTACAATGGTCCTTCCTCACACCATCTTCATAGAGCCAATAGCCATCCAAAATGCCAAAGCAAATGTCCACTTCCCGAATCGGTTTTTCAGTTTCTCCCAATAATAACCATCCACCTGGTTTCGTTACAATTTCCAAATTTTTTAACGACTTGAGTACATTTTTAGTCGCGTGAACAACGTTCATGGCCACCACAATGTCAAAGTACTCGGGACAGAATCCTTGTCTCAGAGGATCTACTTCAATGTTTAATGGTTTGAAAATGATAGGATCATCCTGAAACCTCTCCTTTGCCTTTCCCAAGAAACTTGGTGATAAATCTGTAAAGGTGTACTCATACTTTAGTCCTCTCTCCTCTCCAAAAATCCGTACCACTCCTGCTGCAAATCCTCCTGTTCCAGTCCCCACCTCCAAAATTCGTAATGTTTCTGTTGGGGTCCTTCCACTTTTCTTAATTTCCCCACAAATTACTTTAAAAACTTCCTCCAAGCTTTCCGCTATTTTACCAAAACGACAAGTCCTGTAGTAGTGTTCAGCCAAATTGCACGCATTATCAGTGATCCCACCAAATAGTATAACATGTGGGTTCACGTTTCCCCGCAATATCCCACTCAACTGACTTCCACAAGCCTGTACAGTTTCCATAGCAGCATAATCCTTCAACTGTTCAATGACCTTGTTTATTTCCGTATCGATAGAATCTGGAGTTTCCCCAGGCACCTTATCGCCAAGAAAGCTTACAAAATGTCTGTATGCTGGTACGAGCTCTGCAATCACTCCCCATTTCTCAGCAGAATCATCAGCAATCACATCTTCCATTCCATTGCCCGGAAGCCAACCGAATTCAAACAAGGCCTTAACTACATACAAATCACATAGTTTATTCATGTTTTCATTCAATTCTCTCTCCTCTTTAGAAAACGCATTCTTTTTGCTTATCGCATTCGTCAAATTGCTAAGCAACAAGTCCATTTCTTGTCTATTAGTTTCTTTAAGAGAAATGGAATTAGCTATTTGATGAAACTCGCTACGTTTCCATAAAATATCGAATTTGTCTAGTAAAACTTTATTTTTGCCATCGTTCATTTCCTCTTTCGCTGCATAACAACCCGCAGCCTTTAAAACAGACTCCACCGATGTCATTACCAATTCAGTATTTGTCATGGTTGCCACAATACTGCCTTCATTATTCAACAGTTGCACATCTCTTGTCACTCCTGACTTTTCATTTGTTTTGCAATGCACAAACCATCTTTCCTTTTCCGAGCCATCATTTTGATATCCAGCTAACACCATAAATCTTCCAATTTTCACCGGGACATGGAGTTTCTTTAGTTCTGGTTTTGAGTGTAAGATCAATCCTTGAATCATAGCGTCAATCAAAACGGGATGGATAATGTAACCCTCATCTCCGTAAGTTGGAGCACCAACTTCAATTAGTGTCTCCTTTCCATCACCATTGCCACAGAATACCTTCTTGATTGACTGAAATCTTTCTCCAAAATTTAGCCCAACTGCACAGGCCGCCATGTAAAATTCTTCTACTGCGCCCGTCTTCTCAATACAACATCTTTTTCGAATATCTTCCCAATTCCCAGTTATTCCTTCCATCTCATTTTTCATTCCCAATTTATAACAAGCACTTGCATGAAGGGTCCATGGAAATGTTTTCTCATTCAGAGATGCATGTACACTTACAGTCTTCCCGTTTGTGTCCACAACAGTTTGCACAGTTTTAGTAAAATCTTCCTCCAAACATAGCGGACTACTCACAGAGAATCCATCCACAACCAGAGTATTTCCCTTTTTCATCTCTCCTTCTGTGTGCTCAACTGCAGCCAAGATCATTTCCAGGAAACCTGCTCCCGGTAATATAACTTTAGATCCGATTATATGATCGTAAATGTAATCTGTCTCAGATTCACAAATCCTCATCCACTTTTGAAATACTTTGGGAGTCTCAACGCATGTCTCTATGATTCCACCCAGCAGAGGATGAATTTTCCTCATTACTAAATTGTCTCCTTTTCTCTGTTGCCGTTTTTCATACCAAAATGATTTTCTCTGAAATGGGTAGCCAGGCAATGTTACTCTTCTGTGCATTCGACCTTCATAAAATCCATCCCAGTTCACATTTGCACCCAATGCATACATTTGTCCTAATGTTTTTAACAATCCCATCCAACATTTGTCTCCCTTAACATTCCATAAGCTAGGCAAGCACAATGCAGATGACCTTCCAACTGTCCCAGTTTCCAGAATTGCCAAATTTTCTTGTGTAAGCTTACTCAGAGCCCCTTCCAGTCCAATTTCAATGTACACGTCTGCATTAGTAGATGTACTTGCTGCTTTACAAGCGCCTGTGTAGTTTACAGACTCCCGGAAGACATGATACCAGTATTGACCATTTAGCTCGCTATCTTCAACTATTGCACCTGTAACGCTGGAAATATATGGGATTTTCTTTGGATGGTGACTGATCTCTTCAAACGTTTTTAATGACTTTTGACAAGCCTGCTCCACTGCCCGACTATGAGCACAAAAATCCATAGCTAAAATTTTGCATCTATAATCATGACTTTTTAAGAATTCCTTAAAAACTCCTATCGATCCTGGGTCCCCAGCAATAACAGTTTGATCAAATGCATTTCTACTAGCCACCTCAAGCCAGTGATTTGGACCTCTATTATTCTCCATAACTTTTGGAATTAAATTTTCTACAGTTTCACTACTTGCTTGAATGGCCATCATTAATGCAGGTTGTTGTTTTCCACTCTGCAGAAAATATTCCATGCATTGGATAAGCTTGAAAACATCTTCCAGTTGCAAAGCACCGCTAACAACAGCAGCACTGATTTCACCGACGCAGTGGCCCATCACCACATCTGGATGAATACCCCAGCTACCCCATAACTTAACCAAGGAGTACTGAACCGCTGGTATTAGAGCATACCATGCCACCCCTTTGGATGAGGACATCTCCTCCCCTATATTTTGTAACATAGATAACATGGATTTTCCAGTGGTTACCTTGAAAAGAGCTTCACATTCATCCATGGCCTGTTTGAAAACAGGTGCAGTTTTGTAGAGTATTCTAGCAGGCTCCAAATGCATTTGTCCAATTCTGCCTGGAAAGGTAAAACAAATTTTAGGTGGACTACTACTTGCCTTGTTCCATCTTCCAACAAGGCTGTTCATTAGCTCATTTTTCGTTTTGCCAACAACTGCCATTCTAAATTGGTGATGAGGCCGACATGAGTTTGCAGTGTAGCAAATATCCTCCAAAGCATCCGGAGATGTCTCCAAACTGTTCTTATACAATTCTACAAGTTGTTCCAAAGCACCTTCTGTTTTTGCTGATAATGTAAGCAATTGCATTGGGGGCGACGAAATAGCTTCACCCTCATCACCTCGTAGGGTTTCTTCTTCTGGTGCCTCTTGCAAAATCACATGGACATCACTTCCGGTAATTCCAAAACTGGAGACACCAGCTATTCTTAACCTCTCTCGTGACTTGAGCCAATCTATCCCTATTTCTCCAGGAATTCTCCCATGTATTTGGTCAAAGTTTACTTGAGGATTCAGCTTTTTTAAGTTCAAATGTCTTGGAATCAATTGATGCTTCATAGCCAAAACAACTTTAAAAATGCCTGCTAGTCCAGAGCATGACTCCGTATGACCAACATTAGTTTTTCCAGAACCAATCCAAAGAGGTGTAAGTCTTTTTTTCTTATTATTCTCCTGTCCATAAGCCTTCACAATAGCTTGCGCTTCGATAGGATCTCCAACTGCTGTTCCCGTAGCATGTGCTTCAACGTAGTCCACCTCCCATGCATTTACTTTAGCCTTTCTTAACGCTTCTGTCATAGCAATACACTCGCTATCCACCGTGGGAGTTCCAAAACTCTTGCTCAATCCTTCCTGAGATACAGCGGAACCCCTAATCACTGCATGTACTCTATCCCCATCACGCCTGGCGTCTGAATATCTCTTCAGTATCATCACAGCTATCCCCTCAGCTCTTGCGTAGCCGTTTGCCTCCGAATCAAAAGTTTTCGATTTTCCATCTTCTGCCCATAAAACCTTCTGTTTTATATCCATGTGAAGTAGTATATTTGATCCGGCCACCATAGCAACGGGACATTCCCTGTTTTGTAAGCTCTTCATGGCCAAGTCCACTGCAACCATGGAACTGGAGCAACCCGACTCTGTGGAAATATTTGGCCCTGAGAACCCATAAAAGAAGCTGAGCTTTGCCGCGGAACATCCAAAGCTGTTCCCAAGATATTTCCTAATGAAGTCTTCGTCTGGGTTGGAGCCATTCGCATTCATGGCATCTCTGTACTCTTGAAGCCAGCTACCATAAAACACGCCTGTCCTTGAGCCCCTCAAACTATCAGGATTTATGGAGGCATCTTCCCACGCTTCCCAACTTACCTCCAGGAGAAGTCTAGCTTGAGGATCAGTAAAGGAGGCTTCACTTGGACTAAATCCGAAAAAGTTGGCATCGAATTGGTCAATGGGACACTTTAAAAAGTTTGCTTTAACAGCAGCATCCAAGTCAACCAAGTTAAGTCTATGTGAAGGTGGAGTAGTACATGCATTTTGCTCCGAAGCCAAAATGTTCCAATATTCTTCAGGTGAATTAGATTGTGGAAACCGACAAGCCATTCCAACAATTGCAATCCAGTCGGATGTGTCCGGCTTCTGTTGTGGTAAACTTTCTATATCTTCGTTATTTATTTGATTAGATGAGAAATATTTCTGCTCATCAGAAAACACAAAGTCAACCAGCTCCAGTTCTTTCAGACAGGGTCCATTACCTTCCAATCTGTTTAGAGCAAGAGTGTACTTTTTCAGATCAGGAGATACCACCACAACTTTCCAGTCAGTCTGAGAATTTTTATCCATAATAACAAGATTTTCGGCAGAGTCAAACAAGCTATCACACTGTTGTTTTACCTGGAAATAGAATATCAATTTGTGATGCGTAAGTATGTACTTTATTGCATTTTAAGGAAATTCGGACAAAAATGATGGAAACCTAATGCGAAGCATACCACTATTCCTGGTCGAATAATTACAACTCTTAAGAATGTAGTCATTTTCAAAACCGACAAAAACAGGGAATCGATTGCTGCATTATTATTATTATTCAAGCTTTTTATCAGGGCCTTTATATCCTTAATAATAATCAGGTCAAATATAGAATCCAGCTTTGATCTAAAACAAGCCATTGCAGTTATTTACGTTTGTGATATTGCTTTAATGAAATGACAACTTGGGTTGTTTCGAAAATGTCTTACATGAGTACGTCCGAAACCGAGTTGGCAGGAATCAGTGCTACTGTCGTACCATATTTCTTTGTCTTACGGAGCCATTCCCCAGATATCATAGCCTTTTCAACCAAATCATCATCGGGTACTGGCACAACCCATGCGTATCCAAGTGAACCTGGAGACATGGAGAAAACCACCAACATTTACATATTTTAAACTTAAAGCTAAACTATTTAAAACTATGTTGTCACATCTTGCACTAAACTAACTGAATTATAAATTAAAACTTAACAAACCGTTCATTTTTAATGGTGGACTATGTGTCGCATCCCAGAATTTCTATCCCAAACCAATAATGGAAATCCAACAAATTGAATTCTAAAGTGTTTGTTAAATGAAAAACCCCTTTGAATAATTAAGACAAGCAGAAACCTTTGTGAATAAAGTTTCGTTCTTGAGTGCAAAAATAAAACTAACAGGGTTTCTACTAATTTTGTAGAAAACAACCTGAATATCAGACATTTTTCTGTACTTTCGGGTCACAATTAAAATCATTCCAATCTAAACAAATATTTGAGTTATCATCATCTATCATCAATAAAAACTCTAATTGTTGCAGCAATTAAAACCAACCAAGAAATGGGTTTTTCTCAATGCGTCAGTATCGCTGCATGCTGCATCAATGGAACCAGTTCATCAGTTCCTGTTCCTTCTATGCATATTTGCTGGATATCATGTAGTATTCCAAACTTTCCGAATAATGGTACCACTTTGGAACATGGCTAGGCAATACAACGTTTGTGTTATCGTTACAAGGAATGCTCGCCGTAATTGAGCTAATTTTTCCTTTTGTTTGCTTGTGTTCTTAAAACTGAGTTTGTTGAGATGAGGCCCAACAATTGGAAGTTAGGTCATTCTAGCATACCGCGACAACTAGCTGGACGATTACATCAATTCATATTTCGATAAACCGTTCAATTTATCAGTACAATTCATAAGATAACTGATAATACAATACCTTTAAAAAATCCGCATTCATACGTAAGTACCATAAATAGCAGTCCTGCGTCATCACATGCATATATATGCAAATATGCAAAATTATACATATTTCTTTTTCCCACACGTGTACAAAGAAGTTAGAAAATTGTTTGTCGGAAATTTTGTACTTAATCAATTGATCGTAACGTAAATGTTGTGCTAAAAGTTGGAAAGCTAATCTGAATTCTGATTGTACTTGGGAATCAGACATGCACTGATTCTTCAGTGTATCCGCCCATCTGACAAAAATAAATGATTTATTGACGCATTTAGTTTCCATGTTTGTAGATCACATATACCTTGTGTGTAAAAGTTAGTATAAAAATATAAAATGAATTGAAGTGTATCTCGAACTCGTATGCTTCAAACCTGGACAAATCGATTAACAATTAATTATTAGGTTACACAGAGCCGTGTGAGTTGTAGAAACTTGAATGGAGAAAAATAGAAGCTGATAGAATATGGTGATACCAATTTAATTTGTTTTATCGAGCTACTAAATCAAGAAAATAGTGTATTCAGTGTGTATTCATGAATTAAAAAATAATTTAGTCTATCTGCCAATTTACTTACAACTTTTACAACAAAGATATTATAGTAATGACAAGAGTCGAAACTAGGCTACATGATTATGAGTTCGTAGGCATTTTATGATAAAAATTTTGTTGTCATGGAACGTAACAAAGAAAAGAATAAAACCATTACATAATTAAAATTTCATTTAAAATCTTATTTTCGTTTTTAATACATTGTACATAACATATTTTACAATTTAGAACAGTTTGTGGCTTCATTCCAAACATACGTCAGTAATTTGTAACTAGTGCCTTTTTTAATGTTAATTTCCATTTGAAGGTATTGTCGCATCTTTTCAATCTTTTTTTGACATTTTGTCACATTACCCAATTTTACCTTTATCAGTTGGTCGGACTCTTAGATGAGAAAATATTTTACCTAAATGTAATTGAATTTAGTGAAATCCATGCAGGAATATTGATATGAAAATTTTCATGTTATAACCGTTGTTCCCCTTTTAAAAGCCTTTCTAGATCATTTAACAATAGTGTAAAGTCCATTTTTTAGGTTAGATAATAAAGAGCTTTAGCTTTAAATAAAAAGTATACGATGGAAATAGCCCAGACAGAATGCTTTAAAATTGGCTCTTGATTATAAGTTATAACTGTTTGTTTCTATGCAGCATAGGTACAGCCTTGGTACTTCCTTCAGCGTGAAAATCATTTCCCGTGAAAATGCGGTTTTGTTGGTTTGCTTAACGTGTTAAATATTAAATACGTACTAAATATCTCTCGAACATCTAAACCACCGCTCTCCAACGTTTTATGCGTACGGTAAGATTTAATAAGCACCCTTATGAAAATAAACTGAAATGTCATAATGGAAGAAAAATTGTTTTATTTTCAGCTCTCAAACACTTCTCCACAATGTCCACTTCATCTTACTGTTTTTGATTCCAGAAAATTTATTACCTCAACTCAAGAAATTTTAATATCGTCATTGTCTTCAGTACCTAAAAATTGTTGAATCTTTCATATCCTGCTCTTCGTATTCGATATGTTTTCACTAAAAATTGTAATTTAAAAATTTTGCGTAATTTTCAATTTTTTGTAGCTTGGTAGAATTTTAATTCGTTAATCAATTCGCTAATATCAATGCTTACACATATGTTTTACTTTAAATATGGTTTGAAACAAATTATATATCCATTCAAATATTTTTATTGTTCACTTCATTAAAAGCTTTTAATATAAATCATGTTCATATTATTAGTGTCTCCACAGAATATTTACTTTAATTTCTTACACAACCATACAAGATAGTTACACAATTTTTATCCTGTTGCAATAAATTAAATCGATGTTTGCTCAGTTCACTTCCGGTCAAGTGGTATAAAACTAAAGAATGTAATGTAGCTGTAATTAAAACTGTCTCAATGTCTACAAACAAACAATCAATTTTCTAAAATAAGAGATTAAATTTTGAAATTAATGTACATTATACTACTCTAAATACAGAAAGGGGATTTATATACATAAAAATTTAAAATAGTCCAAATAAATCGTCATTAAACTCTCAGTCTAAACTTAGTCTGCGTCATGGACTACGACAATAATATTTACAAAATTTACACGTACCATACAATTCGTCTAATAGTTACGCTATTTAACTTTATCTTATGCCAATTTTCATCTGTAATTTTTCTGACTGAGTGACACAAAACACAATCGTCTTGTTCACATGCAAATGTAAAAATTGCTGATTTTATATCAAAATTCTAAAAGCATGAATCTCGATATGTACGTCACCAGAGAATATATACTACATTTAAAGAACTATAACTTTTATTGTTTCAAACTGAGAAAAAAAGTATAAATATAATAGTAACATGCTAACATATATATTCACCTTGAGTGTCAAATTAATTTCTAGGATTTTGCTTTTAATCAAAAGTAACATTTTCATAAATTACGAGCTGGAATTTTTCCTGGAGGAAGATCTTTCATATTCTTTGGAAGATGATGAGTTTGATGACTTGTTTTTGGAATGCTGATGCGGATGACTGGTTGAAGAAGTAACAGATCCATTCGCTTTACTCTGAATCGGCGGGAGTAAAGGGGAAGGGGATCTCGAAAGGGTTGGTGCTGGAGAGGATGATTGTCGTTTTCGTTCACGGTAACGTTGGGATTGTGCTCTTACAGGGGAGGGCGACCTAGATGGGGAACGAGATTTCCGAATACCAATGGTAGCATTGTTGTGGTTATTGTATGCCGCATATTCTTGCAATTGTTGTTGGTATAGTTTTTGTAAATGTTGGTGGTGGAGAAAATTGTTGGAACGATTAGTCTCCTCCGTTTCACTATCGCTCATATCAACCAACTCAGAGGATTCGGAACGTGCCGGAGATGAGGATCGGCTGCTTCTTGCGGCATCGTCATGATGCGAGTGAATACTATTGTTGTTATTGTTATTAAGACAATGATTCATTGGAACTTTGTGGTTGTATAAGAGTCTCTCCATGCTGAGGTTATTGGGTTTATTGGTTGCACACTTGGAATTGGTATTTCCGTTGTTGATCAAATTGAATGCGGAGTGTTCACCACCCATGACCAGTGGCAAGGGAATAGTGGCTGTTGGGGAGTTGAGATGGTGGTTGTGTGGAGGAACTAAAGACAACGCCTCCGCGGCCGCTTGCATCGCTCCCGCCATCACTGCTGATGAGTTTGGAGGGAGGGGAAGGAAACGGCTGGTTGGTTGACCTGTTGCCACAGCCGCCGCTGCCGCTGCTTGGAGAAGATGATGATGAGCATGTGTCACGGAGGAGAGAGGATGAGGATGGTGGGAGTGGGGGTTGTGCTGGGCCAAGGGATGGTGCACTACCCCAGAAGAGCCCTGGCCCCCCTGGGCCATGGAAGAGATGATGGGCGTCGTGGAGGGAGAATGGTCTGAGTCCTGGCTGCCTGAATGGTTGGTGGTGTTGTGATGGTGAGAGGAGTGATGTTGCTGTTGCTGGTGATGATGAGAGGGAGGGGGTGATGGGGAAGTAGTGTCCTCCGGGGATTGTGGGCCACCCTCCTCCTGGTAGCTGAGTGGAGATGTCTTTCCATGCATTCCGAAGGGCTTCATAAAATTCATCCTTTGATGGCGTCTCCATTTTGCTCGTCTATTGGAAAACCAAACCTGAATTGCAGACAAAAACAAATAAAAAACGATAACGGCAACCGTAATCTTCTTTCCATTTACATCCAAACTGAGGGAAAAAAATGTTTCTCAAAACAAATCGAGCAAAACAAAAACAAACGAAAAAAAATCTACATAAAAAATGCAACAAAGTAGTAAAAAAAATCAGCAGACAAAAATAGTGCATTCACAGACAATATACAAAAAGTTATTTTAAAAGTTGCTCTTGTGCAAAAAACAAATACAAAAATAATCGATATCTCAGCAAACATGCAAAAAAACTAACCAACACAAAATAGGATTTATTCAAATTTAAAAAAAAAACTGATTTTTCACTGAAATTTTGACTTCTCTTTCTCTTCTTTTGATCAAGAAAAATTGTTAATTTCGTTTCTTGCTTAATTTGAACTTTGGTTCGTATTTACTGAACAATGTTGGAAATGGAAAGAGATTATTGCTAAATTGCCAATTATAGAAGAAACGTACAACTAATCTACAATACTGCTAATATACTTGTTAATTAGGAAAAAATATCAAAGTACTACTTCTACACCAACAGCAAGGGGAATAGGAAGCCATGCAGTTAATTATAGCCCAAAAGCAGCAGTAATAAAATATTTTTTAAAGCAGCAAGGAGGACAAAAAACAGAAATCTCACATCCAAATTTGAATTGAAATTTTAGTTTATTTTTAATTTATTAAGTTTTTAGTTTAACTTAGCAATGAAGCTGTTGCTGCAAACCAAACCCAAATCAAATCTGGTATCACAAAAAATATCTATAAAACCACCCAGAAATTTTCGAAACGAAAATGTTCAGATAGCACCCCGAAAAATTGCTTGCATGACAAATTAATAAATGTCGCATAAAAAACTAACAATTATATCACTTTTAAGTAGCTTCTAAAAATAATATTGTATGCATAATAACATCACTGAAACAGCAGCATGTTCCACATCACCCCAAACGAACTTACAACTTGCAATTTGTAAGCCTATTGCATAAAGATTAAATGCCATGCAGAATGCCGATGCAGCACGGCAGTTTGCAGACTCTGCAGCGATGCAGATGGCATGCTTTACGACAAAAGCCTCTTTTGCTGCTTGCTTGCTTTGCAAACATTCTCTTGATCGTGCAATTTGCAACGTGGTGCGGAATTTATGCGGATAGTGTACTTCACAAAAATAGCTTCTCTTTTCAATAATGTTAGGCAGGTGCCAGCTTGGTGCGCTCATTAATTTTTCACTAAATGCATTTTTTTGTTCTTTTGTCCTATCGTTTCAATTTTCATTCAAAAAATTTTCTTCTCAGAAATACATAACTTCCATTTAATTCTATTTGGGCAAAATATGACTTGAAATTATAAAACAAAGTGTATCCCAAGATAATTTCAGTGTTCAGGTGCAGGTGTCGGTGGTTGTACATTTCTGCTATTCTTAACTAACTAACATTTCGTGTTCCTGCTTTTGCTTGCATCGCATTGCATATTTTGTGCATTATTCCTGCTTGAATTCAAACCACTGATAATATTTATTAATATGCTATCATTGTCCATGTGTGACTAGCTAAATCATCGGATCCTTTCTGATGCTTTTCTATTCTTGTAACAACCAAGCTTCAAGACAAGTTAACCTACCTCCAACTGCGATAATCATAACAAATAGGGAATAATCAAGATATTTCCATTTCCATAGACTAGTCTACTTTTGTCGTGTCATCATCAGCATACCAGACAAAAAAAAATGAATTGACATTGACGGCGGTGCTGCGCTGTAAGAATTACTTTTTTGAATGTAGAAATGTATACAACACGACGATGATATAAAACGCAGCACACGGCTAAACGCTTCGACTGAAACAAACAGGTCACGGGTGTCATCTTAACTTGACTCGCCAAGACATTTTAGAATGTTAGATGCACAAAGCTTTCACTGAAGGAAGTAAAGTTATTTATTGCCTTTTGCTATTATGGGATGTTTTCATGATGTAACTATTGTTGGTAGAGTTTAATCTGACTTTTGAATGAAACCATCCGTTATACATAAACCTTGAAAAGGAGGCCGACGTGACCGACCGTGAGGTATCAAATGGACCGTTACAAGTTGTTGTAAGCTGTCTTTCGGGTGATACGTACATGCCGTGGAGTGAGATTTGTCATGGAATTAGTTTAAAAAAGGCGTGAAATAAAAAATTGCTGTAGTCTTCAACCGAATAAGAGAAGCATTAAAAAAGTTAGCGTGAAAGAGGAAAGCGTAATATGTATGTAATTTATGAATGAAAGAATAAAATGTAAATTAATTAAGACAGATTATTAGATTAGCAGTTAGCATCATCAGCTTGTATAAGTATTTAACTAATGAGCAATTATTAATAAAGACAGGAAACAAAGCAGCTACAAACTAACTACTGAGAAATATTTTTTAGCGTTCCGACGCTACTTTTAGCACAAAAGGCTATTCACCTGGACTCTGGCTTCAGATAAGCTGGTCTTTGATGCTAGTCTCTCTCTCGTTGTGACACAGGGATAGTGTGACTTTTGAAACTCCTTTTCCAACTCTTGCAACTGTTCAGGAGTAAATGTTGTACGGTTCCGCCGAAATTTTGGTACTTCTCCGTCACTGTCGGTGCCACTGATTGCACCGCTTAGAGAGGCATCCTCAGAGTTTCTACTTTCCACTTCTGCAATTTAAAAAGAAAACCCACAAATTTAACATTATTTTACTTGACAAATAAAATCCTTTACAAAATACATAGCTTACAACCTTAAAAAAGGAAATCTAAAGCTAATTATGAAGGGTACAAGAAAACCACAAAGAAAAGATCCATTCTTTTTGCCTTACTAAAATCAGTGAATACTTTTCCTAAACTAATTATCCGAATGAAAAATAAATCCCTGGTTGCATTATATTGCAAGTTGATTGACTTTGACTGGTTTGCTCTTCTGTTTCTATTAATTTGACAATCATTTTCTCCTTCACACCATTTCATTTCTCACTGCCTTGTTATCTTTTAAATTATTATCATACTGTGCTACATTACAAAGCTTGCCTTTAGTTATTAATCTAAAAGCACCATGCCTCCCTTTTTATGTTCACATCTACTCAGAATCAAAATCAGGCACATCATCATGTATTGTTTCCTTCTGTTTCTTTCATCTTATTTGAAAAAAAAAATTAACAAAAAAGACAAACAGTAAATACCCCCTGTCATCCCAAAGTAGGTCCATGCTTGCGCTACTGTATTGCTTCATTGTTTGAAAACAAGATTAAATACAGGCAAGGATATTTTCTTGATTTCATTTACTTTTTTTACAGTCTACTTAACCAAGTCAGTCAACAACTTTGAAAAATGGAGGAAAAGTAAATTATGATTAGTAAAATCTGTCCATCAGTCCATCTTCTCTTGTCTACCCCAAGAATGATGTCGAAGAAAGTATGTGGATGCTTAAACATTTATTCCTTTGTGTTTTTTTTCTCAATGTGTCCATCAACAAAAGAATGGAGCACCTAAATAACTTTCAACTGAAAGCTTATATGCACACGCACACGCATAAACTATGTGCACATTCTGTACTATCATAGTAATTTACAGCAGGTGTCATGTAACAACATAGCTTCATGACTCATCTCAATTTTTTATAAAGAATTTGACTACCCTTTTGTATCACAGCATCATCGTCCAAACTCCAATAATACGCACCACCAAAGAAATGATAAAAAAAATCCTGAACTAACCAAAAGTAGTCAAGTAGTGCTAAATAAGATTGATTTTAATTTTTTGCTGGGTACTTCGTTACCAGGCGAGTTGTCAGACAGATATTCCACATTATTGCCATAAACACGCTATGACTGCGACAGCTATGTAAAATTATTAATAGTAAATATGCAACGGCAAAATTATCAAAGTCATCCGGAGATGGTCTTATGCTTCGTCTTCGTCTACTGCTTCATCTTGTCATGCATGCTATTAAACCAGCGTCATTTATTTATTACCAATCAACCAATTCAAATCAATTCCTCTAAAAAAATCATCTAAGCTATCATGATGATGATCGTGGTGGCGTGCCTCCTCACTGCAAGTCCGGTGTTCTCGTGCACAAAACCTGGTTATTCTAGTGTAAAGCAAAGAGCTATGCTATTTTTCGTAATTAATTTTTTATTCACTTGCTGCTTATACTCGTCTAAACAGATTGATCAGTTTAAAAATAGTAACTTCACATCATCTCACGAAGAAGAAGCCAAAAAGAGTGAGTATGGTTATCTATCTATCATTTTATTACTGGGTGACGTGCTCGCTGTGATCAACAAGACTTGGTTTGCTTGCACGTACAACACGACCATGACGAATAAAAGAAGATGAGTGTAACATTTTTTAATGTTATTAAATTGAGTAGACTGATGAGCGTGTAATAATGGGACTAATGCGAGGAAGATGATGATTCTAGTTATGCCATGCCATGCCACCAAGTAGTTTTGGTGTCTGTTGTCTTGAGTGTCAGGTAAAGAAAATGAGATTTTCATATCCGTCAGCAATGAGCATCGAATGTCCCCGAGGGGAAAAAATAAACATTAACGTGAATAAGGTGCTCGTCATTATCACTGAATCGGGTTTTGAAGATTGCATATTTTGGATCAATTCTCATTACCATGCAAAAAATATGAAGTGAATAGAAAAGCGTGACATGCCATTATCATGATTATCGTGTGTATTATTTTATATTATCTTTTTAAAAAAACATTGACATTACCATGTTTTTCTCGAATGGTTGGACTTTCTGACGATGAGGGCCTCGTCGATGACGTAGAATGACTTCCAGGGTGAGAGAGATCGGAACTGGTAGGCAGGGGCAGAACTCCTCCTCCTGCGGTGGATGCTGACAATCCTGCTAACGCGGGATGGTGATGATGATGGAGCGGAAGTGTGGCTCCTGCGCCACCAGTGGCACCTGTACCCCCTCCTCCTTGTCCTGCACCACCTCCACCACCACCCATATGACCTGGCCATAAATGTGCTGCTGCAGCTGCCGCCGGCCATGGAAATGCATAAGGATGATACAAACCCGCGTAACCCGCTGCTCTAGCAAATTCTGCAGCTGCTCTTTCAGCAGCTCTATTTCGCAAAATACGGTTGATACTGGAAACACTGGGTGCTGTGCTGTTGGTGCATACACCTTAAAAGAAAAAAAATCACAAAAAAAATTATTACATGTTTTGCTTGCAATAATATTATGCATAATAAATACTTTTATTGCATTTCATTGTCAGCAATTAAGCCTTTTTTTTATATATTACGATTTTGCATGAGCACAAAGTAGTTTTATTCCCTTTGTAAGATTTTATCGGAAAATAATAAAATGCAATGCTAATTGCTATTGAGCAGCAACAGGGAAAATGGGGTGCATAAAAAAGATATAATATGTGTAAAAAGGCATGCTTATTATTATTTTTTCTTCTTTATTACTACGCTAAACGCTGCAGCTTTATTTCTGCTTCTGTTGGTTGATCATGATGATAGTAATCAATAATCACAGCTAAGAAAAAATTTGAGAGAGGGAAATGGTAAGGGTAACAATTAAAATAAATGCTTTTGGCAATGGGATACAGGAAAGAGGAAGACGCCGAGTCGGGCGCAAGCAAACTACTATTTTTGCAATGCAGTCATCATCATCATCGCCGTCCTCTCGTCGTCATATCTGTAAAAGCTTATGTAAAAAGTCAAGTTGAAACTGCATTCATTTTCATCAGCATTATCGGAAGCCGTGCAAACAGGTAAAAAGAGTAGGAGGCGGAGAAGGAGGAGACGGGCAAAAGTTTACCTAAAATTATATAGCATATAAAAAGCTGAGATATTCGCTACGGTGCTCTGATATATTAAATATTCTTTTTTTCTTTCATAATAAAAATATATATTTCACAATTATACACAAAACAGCGTTTATTTTAATCTTTACTTGTGTAAAGGTGTTATTAAATATTTGTATGTGCATGCACAACAAGTTTGGTGCCGGCGCGCCAAAAAATATATACGCCCGCTACCAACCCTAACAATTATACTTAAAAATAGAGTATAATAAAAAAACGAGGAATATTACACAAGACGTAGTAGAAAGAAGTATAAATCAAAAATGCATAAAAATTAGAGTTATGTATTTAAAAAAGGGTTGAGTACAGAGGAGGAAAAAGAGATGGCAAATTTTGATAAGGTGAAGACGTAGCAGCAGACAAGATTTTAAAAAAAAATTAATAGGATCAGTTCAGTGTATATTGATTACTTTTTTCCCTGTTTGCAAAGCTGGTTGTAGGTGGTGGGATACCAGAAGAAGACGGTGGAGAAGAGGAGGGGGCGTAATTTTGGAATCGACTGACTTTATAACTGACTGGCTGTGAGTGGTGGTGCAGGACTTGAATTTGATTATTTTGTAAAGTGTTGATGTGCATTTCACAGTGCAATTTGATAGCATGTAATCTTTTCCTTTAAAAAAAATCTAGACAGTTCAAAGTGGCATACTAGAGAAAAAATGAAGGTGATGGTGGTGGTGGTGTAGTTGGGCTGTGTGGCAGCAATACTGACTGATGCAATTAGTGTTAACTACAGTGATGATAACACAAGGCAAGCTTGCTGATGTTGATGACGATGATGATGCGATGCAAAGAATGAAGAAGAGCAACTATATTTAGGCATACTTACATGAATACTCTACATTCTTGGTGTTCTGTTTAACATGTTATTTTTACAGCTCCCAAACAAAACGAAGATCAAGATGGTAAGAAAGTTGCAATCAGTTGGATAGCGAGATAAGCGAAAGTGCAATACAATATTCAATTTTTTTCAGAGGAAAACACTTTGGCGGTAGTTGTGATGTAAAATGAAGATAAGGTAAATGGGAAGAAGGTAAAATTAGCGAAAAAAGGTTGCCATGTTGATGATGATGTAATTTATGAAGTGGTAAATGACCATAATAATGAGTAAATTGGAAGGTTAGAAGAAAGAAATGAACCATTTAATATTATTTATGAGGTGCAAAAAGAAAGAGAAAAAAAACGTCATGACGCTCTATTTTATTTAAAGACGAAATTAATAGTTTGATGGGTACATAATGAGTGGTTTCACAGTAAACTTTAAAATTACTTCCTTTAGAAAGGATACTAATGCTAATGCTGTGTAACCGCCACCATCTTAAACGACATGTTCATACATACGTTTTGAAGTAGTTTCTTTTATCGGGCAAGTAACTTTTCAAAAAAAAAAAGTTCTCCTTTTAAATGAAATGGTAGAGAAGAGATGAAAGTGTTCTCAGTTGAGTTGATTTATTTTACTGTACTGTGCAGAGTGCAGATATGGCTTATAATTTGACGACGACGGTTGTCTTTGTGTTTGCAAAAAAACTAGCCAGAATTGCAGTGTAATTATATTTTGTATCTCTGTTGGTGTCTGCTACTATCTTGATTAAGTTTTATTAGAGTGAGTAGTCATGTAGAATGTCTTGTTGTACAAGAGCAAACAGTAAGAAGATGATAAAAATATGCCTCCCTCGTCATCATTGACTTTTTTTTCTTACTAACGATAAGCTTGGTCGGCAACGTTATTTTAAATTTTAAGTACAGTCTTAATGAGAGTCACAGGTAAATTAAGCTATTCTACAATTTTTTTTTTAACTATAATAAAATAGTGAATTAATTTTGAAAACATGTTAGTGTTTTTTAATAAATAATTTGGTATACTACTACAATACATTGAATAACGAATGTGTATTGGGGCATTGTGAAACTCTCGGCAGCAAACACTCAAATTAAGTATGTATCTTGTCGTATCTCTATTATCAAAAACGGGTATGCAAGTAAAATCGGAAGCAAGTGGCAAGCAGAAGTATACATGGTTGAACTGAACTGAATACGCCTGTAATTTTCTGCAAGCTGGTGCTGAAATGCTTAAAAACCTGATAAAAATCTCTCCATCATGTCAAGTCAGATTTGATTTACTGGAAAATAATAAGGCTAAAATACAAAGAAATGGTATATAATTTGATTGTATTGCTAGGTGAGTAATTGCTCTGTATTATTATCATCATCTACATGGCTATTTCACGTGTCTAGTCTGGCCTGGCTTCTCCTCTGAACTGAACGCTTTTGTGGCTCCACTAACATAACAATACCTAGTATTTAATAACAATAAATACAATTTTACTCTTTTTGTTATTATACATGTACAATAAGTAGGTCTAGTGTTGAATTATATGAGTGCTTTTAGATTTTGTTCAGAAAATTTACAATAAACAATTAATGTTTTTAAGGAAACTTGCCTAGTACCTACGTAATAATAAATACCTGGTTTGCACTTTAGCATGTTCTGTTTTAGTCACAGTCAGTAGCGAGCATATGTACAACTAACTTGCATAGATACCCAATCAACTCACACACATATTATATATTTCATAGAAACAGAGGAGAACATCCAAGAAGAGAGTATTTTTTTCAATTTTTCCAGTCTGACTTAATTGTACAATTTAATTAATCAAATTTCAATTGTAATTGCCTTCTCTTTGTGTTTATATGTGTTTGGATAGGAGATAGGAGATCTAAATAAAAAACTGTTGCACTGACGCATATTAAATTTCTCAAGGGCTTTTCCTCCTTCTCCTCCTTCTCGTTATCATCGCTATCGCCATCCTCCTCCTACACCAGAGAGATTAAATGGTGATTGTATTGCTTCTAATGTGAGCTGATTGAATACGTATGATTTTATTCTCATCATCATCGCCACAACAATAAAATACGAAAATTGACTATAATTTCCATTCATCGTAAATGCACATACTACATAAAATAATATACTAAAACCGAAAATTAAATGCACAATTTACTCTACAAACAGATTTTTTAAAATATGAAATAACGTTTAAACACATGGCTACCTGCATCGGTATCAGTTTTACACATAATACTTTTAAATGAAAAGGAAGAGGAACTAAAACTACAAATTTTAAATGTAAAAGATAGACAGACAAAAATGATGATGATTATTAAAAAAA